>JBBPNE010000605.1:0-16549 GCA_038090735.1 Xerocomellus amylosporus | reverse complement strand
GTGAGGGATTGGAGCTGGTTCTCTGTGTTCCACGTCTGGCATTTTCCGAATTTCATCAATTACCGGATGAATCCCTAGTACTAGTACTAGTATCCGTGGAGTTTGGTGTTGTTCGATTCACTGGGGCTATGCTCGTTTGCATACAGTAGACTTTCTCATAGCGCATACGAGTTGCGCGGGCCTTTCCGAGAGAGATTCATGTGGCACTAAATGTGTGACATAATGTGACACGTGTGACATCTACAGCGTACTACTTTCCCCCAATAGCCATCCAATGAACTCTGCTTCGTGTTCTGCAGCCCCTCCCGATACACATCACCACGGAACTTGCGAACGTGTCGGATTAACTCCAAAGAGGTGTTCGCGCGACTCCGACTGATGCAAGCGGCATCTCAAGTTTCTCGCACAACAGAATAATCTCTTGGGACGACATCGGCGTCGTGGCGGGCTGGCATTCTTCTTCGTCATCCGAATCGATTTCGATAACTTCGCCACATTCGACCGCTATCTCGTGCCGGACTGCTGCAGCAATGGCCATGTCATTTTCAAACTGATACATTGGCTTGCCGACTTCAGTTTCTTCCCGCGGCTCATGAATTTCGTTGATGGTCAGCTGCACACCGAAGATGCGATTGTGATCCCTTAATGTTTTCATGGGGTTCTGGAGCTCCTCCTCGGTAGCCGTAAGTTGAGGTTTCCATTTTCCGGGTAGCCGAAAAATGGAGGCTTGTGGCCTGTGACAGCATATATCGGAGTCGGAGTCAGTCCTGGTCGACTTCACCTCTGCTAACGTTGCATCTCATCTTGCATATTTTCATTCTACACGCTATGCATCAGTACTTATCCAAAAATACGCCGTTATCCCTGCATTCCGCTGTGTAGTTACCCGAAAGTTCATGCGAAACGAGATCTATGCATCAGTAGCAGATGCGTTATGAGAAAGTCTACTGTACCTTTAATGTTCTTCGCGCCGCGTCGCCGCCGCTCGGTCTTCCACCCGCCGACTCTCGTCTTTGTCGACCTCCTTCCAACGCGTGCTACACGCGGCATGTTCTCTGCCGCGAAAGACACCTAAGAGGAAGAGCTCCGGCGTGGGGGGGAGATCGAACGGAAACGCACACTTTCCTGAGGAACAAGCGGTTGAAGGAAGACCTGGAACGTGCCAACAAACTCAGAGAGGAAAAACTAGAGGGCCAGCAGAAGTTCCTCCAAAAGTATTGGCGTAAGAAGGCCTCCATCAAGTGAGTTGATGCGGACGTATCTTTATGCCGCACATAGTGGTCGATGCCATCCACAGGAAGACGAGTCCTCAAGGCATGATTACACCGAAGCAACAGAGTCCGCAATTGATGTGTCAGTTTTACCAATACCAAAAGTGGTGCAGGTCGAGAACTTCGGGAATCGGAAAGCACAGCAGAACAAAATACACGCAGATCAAGATACTACTGTGGGAAACGGTGGTTTTGGAGCTGCAGATTCTATCAAGTCAGGTGGTCGTTCCACGGAAGGTGGGGTTCGCGACTCTCGCACTGGCAAACCACGCCCACATTCGCGGTCTCGTTCGCCGCATCGAGATAAACGGTCAACTGTGGATTACGATCGAGACAGCTACAGCCTGAGGGAGAAGCGTCGTGCAGATTGAATGTAAGCCCACTTTAACCTACACGTGTGATCTGCTGTAAACGCATGGTCCAGGTGTGGAAAGTTCCGCTTGATCTTATCCACGCACTTTTTATGCGCATGCCGTGTATAGTTTCAGATCACCGCACTTGACCCACTGCAATCCCTATTTCAAATGCGGGTGCGCTCACCAGTTCCTGTGTCGGTGTTAGTGCGCGACCCATCGATTGTTATCGATGAAATCGAAGTCCATGGATGTTTCTGCTTCCTGTCTAGCTCTTATAAGCCCGGTTGAAAGGATTCCCATTGCACAGGACTTGTCACGATAACACGGTGAGTAATTCCCCTTGGATCGATTTGCGTACCTTAAACTCCGCTCCAAGTACTACTACATCATGGATATTTCCATGCACGGAGTGGCTTATTCGGTGACAGAGGACTATCTCAAAGTCGAGCTCGCGAGGATATTGCACAAGGCGCCGTTTCCACGCGAGCCTCTGCTTAATTTTGAGGTCACTCTTTTCAAGAGACATACTAAGCGCGGCAAGAATGGGATTCTTACTCTTCCAAGCGAAAAGACGGGACGCATGTTCCTGTACGCCTACGGTCATAAGAAGGGTTTGAAGATCAAAGGTCGCAAAATAGAGTTTCACTTGAATGACAGACCTTTGGACGAGGAGAGAGTTGCGAGACTCGGGTCTAGGCCGTGGAAGGACCCTCAACAACTCAGGATGGAGAGGGAGCAGCGCATTCGAGACGGAAGGCCTTATCCACTCAAGTCGTATGCCTTTGGCCGTTTCGGCGACAGGGGGTTTTCATCCGAGTTTGTCGCCGAAGGATCGGCTGACATTGGTTGCAATCGTGGGCGCCGTCTGGTGCGCTTTACACTTCGCAAACAAGGTCAACGCACTGCCAACTCGGACGACCGTCTCGTCACACTCATGCGCGACTTGGCGATACAACCCTCGACCTCCACCACGATCGCTTCCTACCCGCTGAACGCAATCCACTCCATTCTCGAGGGCGAAAACGCGGAGGAGCCTAGCATCATTATTCAAGCCAACACATTTCCATCCTTTGCCACCGAGACACACTCTGCTGGCAATGACCACATTGACACTCGGCGCTCGCAAGGGCTTATCCCTGATGTCCCGATGCCCCCGGGCTGCTTCAATCTGGCGTGCACGTTCGCCGATGAAGACGACAAGGAAGCTTTCATCTATGCAGCTCGGTCCATATTCCACCTTCGTTACTTCCCTAGAGAGGCTATCACGTCACAAAAATTGCAAAACTATGAGATTCCGACGAATGACAGTGATGACACCGACTTTGATATAAATGATGAAGTGCCCTTTGAGTAAACGAACGTGTCTACGACGTAACGAGGTATGTCAGATTTCATTCACCGTTATTTCGCTATCTCAACATTTACTTTTCCAACCCAGAAACGGACTTGGAGAGGCCTGGCGGCAGCAAACACATTGCTTACCTAGTCAACGAAAACCATTGTATTTGTCACGAGGTAGCAATCATTAGACTCGCGACCAGTCTGCCTATGTTGGTGACACGTCTCAAATACGAGCAAGTAATATGAGAGACGTGAGCTTGCGGACTCACTGGTAAACGTGGAATGTCACATAGCCCTAGCATGACCTCCCCGGGCGTAGATTTGAGCTAAAGTATGAAAAAGTGACCTGGCAACCTGGCAAAGAACCGTTGTGCACCTCAAGCACAAGTGTGAGTACGACTGGGCTCTACAACTAGGCGGGGTGATCAAGGGGTGATGGCCTTCAATTCCACGACCGACATCGCTCAGCCACATCACGGTGCGCGCAATCGCACACTTTGCAATTTTTGTGGTGCATACGGAGCAAGGTCCGGGTCGGCTAACTCGATTGACAGACCGGACGGAGATGATTTCAATCTGATCCTTGACGTCAGTTTTTCCTTTCTGGTCGCATGCTTTGTTTGCTCAGGTCCTTCTTAGCCGAATCTGGTTCCACAGGTGCCGGGAGAATATGTATCGCGTCCAATCAAGCAGACTTTGAACCCCTGTGGAATCGAG
Source organism: Xerocomellus amylosporus (assembly GCA_038090735.1). Taxonomy (NCBI): domain Eukaryota; kingdom Fungi; phylum Basidiomycota; class Agaricomycetes; order Boletales; family Boletaceae; genus Xerocomellus; species Xerocomellus amylosporus. Next base: position 12,864 of record JBBPNE010000605.1, on the reverse strand, counting down.
GACGTGGTTGAATTTATCTTTGACTACGCGAGTAGACCACCCGATCTGTGTAGCATGTCCTGAACTAATGGAACCTTGGATCGAGGCAGACCTTGTCAGACACATCGCATCTGATCTCGTGGACCCGACTGATACGTCATCTGGTGGGGACTTCGTTGAACACGGGTTGGGTTGTACGGGCTCGGGTTGAACCTGGCTGCACCGTCGGAGGAGTTGCAAGTAGAGATGGACTTTTTGCTGGAGGGCTATTGCCAGCGGTTGCTTGCGATCGCAACGACGCACACAGTCTCCAAGAACAAGCGTGTCCGAGTCGGAGCTTGTGAGTGGGACGATTATGGCCAACTCGGTTTGAGCGATGGATTTACAAGTGCGTGTTTGGCGTGACGGACGATCTGGAGTCTGATGTGCGAGACAGACCCACGAGCTGGTGCGTGCTGTGAGGGCGGAGATGGGGACGAGCAACATGGCGGGTTGCGACGAAGAAGAGGACAACGACTGGGATGACGACGAAGACTTCTATCGCGAGACGCGTCAGCTTGCGGAGACATGATTAAAGCGGGCATGGGTGGCGTGGTACGCTGAGGGAGGAGCCGGGATCGTACGCGCCCCAGAATTTTGGGTTGTCGCATTGGGGAGATGTTGGAGCTTACCAAAGCGGCGCGACAAGTGGTGTAGCCTACAACTCCGTGGTCAACCGCAAAAAGTACGCGCTGCTGGATATTCCGTCGTTCCTCACCAAATTACAATTTACCAACTTCAGCTAAGAGTATGCGAGCTTCAGAGCTGAGAGCATTCCTAAATTCACCACTATTTAGTGTATCCAGGCGCGAGACCTGCTCGCTTGGTGTAGCACGGGGGAGACGGCGTTCAGGGAGAAGCCGGCGTCGTACGAGCCCCAGGTTTCGGGTTGATCGCGTTGGGGGCGGATGTTGGAGCTTGTCAAAGCGGCGCGACAAGTGGTGGAGGGGCTGTGATATCGGGTGGAAAGTTCCGTGCAACGTGGAGGCGGAAGATCCCGAGGGACCTGTCCCGCTATAATGTCACACCACTTCACATTCCAAAAGAGGTAGTGTGCGTGATTTCAGAAAGGGAGGGTCATCCAAATGGGGAAGGCATGAAAGCTTCGATGTGACGCGATTAAGGGTGTTTCCTCTGAAAGAGAATGAGATATAAAGCGACGTCGGAAAATGGGCGCACATCCCCACCGTCATGTTCTCCTTTGATCCCTCCTTCGATGGCCCACTCGTCCCTCCCCCAGACGATTGGCCCGTCTTTGACTCCGTCGTCATGTGCACTCTCTCCCCATTCTCCTCCTCCTCCTCGTCCACCACCCCTTCCCCATCCGTCCCATCAGACCTCCTCCCCCCCGCCTTCCCTTCCTCCGCCGCCCTCGCAGCCATGCCCATCCCCCCCTCGCGCAGCTCCCCGCGCAACAAAAACCCCGGTCACATTCCCCGTCCAAGGAACGCGTTCATGCTCTTCCGCTCTGCCTTTGCCGCAGCCCAGAAAATCGGCGCCAACATCGAGCACGACAACCGCCACATCACGCGCATCATCGCGCACTGCTGGAACCATCTCTCCGACGCCGAAAAGCAGGTCTGGCGCGACAAGGCCGCGGTCGAAAAGGCTCAGCACGCAGAACGCTATCCCGATTATCGCTTCAGCCCCGTCGGGCGGGCGAAAAAGCCCAAGAAGCGCAAGGTGCGCAGGAATGGCGTCGAGGACGTCAAACGGTGCGAAACCCTCGCTGAATTGGTTATGGCGGGAAATTGCGGCCTGGCGTTGGAGAGCGCCCTGATGAAGATCCAACAGGAACGCGATTTCGAAGAACGTCATGTTGGCACCGAAATGGATGTGTTTACCAGCACTGAGAAGCGCAGGACGCTCTTTGACCGGGATCCCCCGCTGCCGGACTCTGAGACCGGTGACGTCCCGCCATTTCGCAGCCCCTTGTTGCCCCCTGTCAAGACAACGCCGCAACAAGTGCCCGACAAGAACTTTACGCCTGAAGTGAGCCACCCAAACTATATGATTGTTGACCGATTACTAACGATCTTCCAGCCTCTCGTGATCACGTCTGCACGCCACGTCGAGCCACAGACACAGACATTCTACTTTCCCACTGAGACGAGCACATCGGATGATGATCTGGAGTCTTTACTCTCTCCATGTTATCAGTACTATCAGCCCAACCTACGCAACGTCGTGCCTTCCCCGAGATCTATCCCACCCACCCACTATCAGTCTGCCATGGGCTTTGTGCAGAGCGGCCATGCCGAACCAGAACAATCAGTCCCGGACTTTACTCTTTATTCGTGGAATCAGTCAGACAGCTTCTCATACTACCACTAGCTGGACGCTTTGACTTATTCATTCAATTAACTTGTGACAATATATATAGATACCTAGCTAATCTACAGACTACAACATTATCCCCGTCACATTTTCACTGTATTTGTTTTCATGTATCCTGTAGCCGCCGAGCTGTTCAAATGCTGCGACGCCGAACTTTCCCAGGAATGTCGCGCTCCCAACGACCATCGCACCAGCACGATGCATGCGCGCGACTGCCCCCGGGGAGGTGACACCGCCTGCACCGATGATCACGATTTCTCGTAGCGCGGGATCCTCTGACTCTGCCAACAGCTTCGAGAACGCGTACACGTTCCCGAGCGATATCGCGTGTATCGCTTCCCCAGCGAGACCCCCAATACCCGGTGGGACCGCAAACTCGCCCGTAGCGCCTTCGACCTGGTCTGCAAACACCAAGCTATTCCCGAGGGTATTGGTGCACGTCAAGAACGCGATCGGATTCACAGACGTGCCCGACTCTGGATCGACGCGCGAGTAGGTTGCGATGGTGTGGACGACCTCGGTGATCTGCGAGCCCGTGACATACGGCGGGAGCTTGACCCCGATCGTGAGACGCGTGTCCTTCCAAAAGAACTCTGCGAGGACGTCGAGGAGGGCTGCGAGGGCTGGACCGGCGGGGTCGTACGACGGGGGTGGACGGGCGGGTATGTTGGGGCAGCTCGTGTTGAGCTCGATGGCGATGCGGGATGCCCATGCTTGTTGGGCTGCGCGGAGGTCTTGGATGGCGTCGAGCGCGAGACGGAGGTCGGCCGCGTGGGATTCGGTGATGCTGATGATGAACGGTTTGGAGGAGTCGGGGGTGCGGATGAGGAGGGTGCGGATCCATCCGCCGGGGCCGACGTAGCTGGAGAGGGGGTGGGGGGAGTAGCCGTAGGAGTTGAGGGAGGAGAGGCCGTCTTTGAGAAAGGCGACCTTGGTAGGAGTTAGTGGGTGTGTTGGAGAACGCGGGGAGGGGGTCACCGTGTGTGAGGCATCTTCGTTGAAACCGCCGAGGGTGGCCGTCCGGGTCGTGACTGCGCCGGTGTGGGGGGAGTCGAACAAGGCTGTGAGTTGGGGCTCGTCCGAGGCCCATGCGCAGGCGGTGTTTATGAGGGGAGGGGCGATGCTGATGCTGCGTATGGCGACCATGGTGCTGGTACGAGTCGAAATTCCCATTCACGTCTCACGCGCCTCGACAGAGATAAGATAAGATCGGATGGTCTATCGAGCATGTACGATAACAGGACACTGTTACTTGAGTACTTGTTCTCGCTCTAAAACAGACTGCTCCAGCTTGATCAGTATGGTGGTGCGGGATGGATATTGTTGGGTGGGAGTGTTGTGGGCGGTCACTCTGGCGGGCTGCGAGAGATGAGCAGGGCGGGAGTGGAAAGACGAGGAGACTCACGAAACCGAGACCATCGAGGACGGCCTCGACGATGCCTGCAGCAAAGGACGAGCAGCTGAGGGTGGAGAGGTCCCTTGGTACGGATATGTGGCGCTCGAGGAGCGGATCGTTGTCGATGATCATGTCTGTGGGGGAGTTAGAGGGGAGGGAAGGACGAGGAGAGACATGCATTCGTCTTGGTTCTCCACGCTCTTTTCGATCGCGTCTGCGGGCCTTCCAAAGACGGCACGCCATACTTGGGTGTGGACGGACATGAGAGCGGGGAGGAAGCGTGTTTCGCGCTTTGGGGTCTTTGAGGAGGACTCTGCGCGCCAGACCATGAGCTCGAGGACGCGTGCTCCGACGCGGTATCCGAGGGTGTTGAGCCTGCGGGCGGTGAGAGAGAGAAGAGAGAGAGAGATGCAGCGGACCTGCGTTCGAGGTCGTTTATGCCGCTGACGCGCTTCTGAGTGTACTGGACCATCTCGGAGAAGAGGAACGCAAAGGCAGAGGCGGATATCTCTGCCGTGCGGGTCTTGTTGAGGCTGCGGTCATAGATGTTGGGTCGGTGGGATGGTTTGTGCGTGGCGATGGACGGTGCGGAGGAGAGGGAGAATCGGGGTGACGAAGTGGGCGAGAGCATGGTTGCTGTGTGAGATGTCCCTCCAGCAGCACATCTACGACTCGCTCGTGCACGCCCGCACGCCCGACGTCGTCCTCGACGTCTCTGGCACCTGGCGCGCCCGCTACAAGCTCCACAGGATCGTCCTCATCCAATCTGTCCGTCTGACGCCCGTCCCACCGCGCTCACGCTCACATCTCCCCAGGGCTTCTTCAGCTCGCTCTTCACAGCCGGCTTTCTCGAGTCTGGCCTCCAGCACGTCGACATCGTCTTTGACGACCACAACATAACCCGCCCAGGTACGTCATCCCCTCCTCTCTTGACGTCCACTCACCACCCCTCAGCGTTCGAGTACGTATGTCCACTCTCTCTCAACCTCGCCTCACCCCACTCTCTAGGATATGCATCGCGCGCCTCTACGGCGGCGGCCCCCCTCTCCATGTTTCCCCCGCGCTCATTCCCAACGCACTCCATCCCCTCACCCCTTCCTTTCCGGGCCCCGCCCCACCATCGGATCTCCCGCGCGGCCACCACCCTGCGACACCCTCCTTCCTTCTCTCCCTCCTCGCAACCTCCATCTACCTCTCCATCCCCTCTCTCGCCTCCCAGGCGCTCGCTTGCATCCTCAACACCGTCGGGCCCTATACAGTCGTCCATTACCTCCAATTCGCCACTGGCTCCACCCTCCACTTTCCTACAGAACGAGGCCCCGACGCCGCCGCTGGCCTGGAGCACATTGCAGAGATCCTCAAGTCCTCGCCCTCGCCCTCCCCCCACGATGTCATGGCTGACAAACTGCACGATCTTGACGTACAAAAGGAGGACCCTGCAGAATCCGACTCCGAATCAGAACCCACAGGTCGTCCGTCTCTTCCTTCCTTCAATTACGGCGTCGTGTCGGACAAGATCGGCGAGGCCGCCGCATGTTGGCTCGCACGGTGGGGCCCAGACATGCTTCTACACGAGGAAAGAGCCTCCCGTGTGAAAGACTTGCCACTAGCGCCAATCCCATCCCAACCCCAAATCTCCCGGCGCCGCGCAGAAACCTTGCCGTCTCGGCCAACCGACGAGTCCTCCCCTGCCACACCCCATCGCGTCCCCCTGATATGGGCCAGAGGCGGTTTAACATCCACCTGGATACGAGATCTCGTCTCATCCGACGCCTTGTTCGTCAAGGGAGAGCGTGAGCGATACGACTTGGCGCGCACCGTCGTCGAACTACGAAGAAGGCAAGGAATCGACGACGACGACGAAAAAGACTGGCAGGCCATGTTCCGCGATGGCATCTATTACACGAACATGGTACCATGATCCCCCACGTGTCCTGCACGCTTTGCTGACATGTTCCGTCAGCTCGTCGATGATATCATTGCAATCTCACAGGACATTTCCCCAACAACTGGGCGACCGTTTGTACCTATATCCGTTTTGCAAGATGCTCACTGGACACAGTCCTTGCTTCGCTGTCACATCACCACGAGACCCCGAAGCGACTCCTCCCCTGCACCTACCCCACCGCCCGCACGCGACAAAGAGCTGGCCCTCTCCGTTAGCACTACCGAAATTCTCTCACGGATTTCAGACTCCCCTAAGCAGCAGTCCACCGTAAACGAAAAGGACAAGGTTTATTACCCAGTTGCTCAGGATTCGTCATTACGCATCGGCGACAGCAATGTCATCGAAGGCGCATCTATGGATCAGTTATTTGATCTGCTTGCTGCTCCGACCGACCTTAAATCTCCATTGCGCGTCGCAACTTCCGAGACAAACTTCTTTGGTCTCAAAGCAGAACGAACGACTGCCGTCGAGTGTGTTGCCAGCGATGCAACAGGAAACGCTCGCTGGTCGCCATATCCTCCATGTCGCTTTGCAGTCGAGTTTTGGGACATTGATTCGCTCAAAGAAAAGTCTCGGCTGCATTCACACACGATTTGGTATGCGGGGAACTTGTTCAACGTATACGTCCAAGTCGTGCGCAAGAAAGGCGTCCAGCTGGGCATATATCTGCACCGCCAGTCGAGCGTCGACCCCATCCCTGCGCCTTCCGCCCCGGTCCAAACCGGCACTCGAGGCGAGCGCAACCTCAACAGGGTACCCTCGCTTCCACAGCCGTTCCTTTCCTCTGTCTCGTCACCCACCGTCCGCCACTCCCCCTCCCTGCAACCAGTTCGGAGTGCAACCCCCGGTTCTTCCCCGTCAACCTCGTCGGGTCTTCACATGACCTACCAATCGACCGGGAACGCCATTCCAGCGACAGCCCCACCGATCTCCCCCGCGCAGCCCTACAGAGACCCGCGCTCGTCCGTCTCTGCCTACTTTTCCATTTCCTGCACCAGCACGACGGGGTCCTCCATCACGCGATTTGCGAGCGTGCCCGACGTGTTTTCTGTCAACCAGAGCTGGGGCTGGAAATCGAGTTCGTTGCGATCGGAAGAGATGAGCGAGGTCGGTGCGGACGGGCAACCGGTCAAATTCCCCGTGCCTGCACCCAAGGAGCTCAGTATGAGAGCGACGGTCGTCTTGGGTGTCGTGTAGTCGATCGGACGGCGTTCTTTTTCTTCGTTTTGATTTTTTTGCACATCTCATGCTTTCGATTTATGATATCGCATTCTCTCTGAGGTGCTGCTTTCTTTTTATCTACGATTTACGTCGGGAGACGTGCCTTGCTTAATGACCCCGTTACTCGTATGGATTCCTCACACTTGGACTATTTCTGGCATCCCACTTTGATTACTGTGTGGTGCTATATGCATTTTCCTCTAACTACAAGTCAAGAAATTTACATGGTTGTGCTTCTAGTATTCACACGTGGATGGATAGGGGTGCACCGTGCGCCTCATGCTTGCCACGAGTTCAACTTGAAGGTGTACCACAACTGGACTTCGTTTGTACCACTATTCACCTGTCCACCTGCGCGTCTATCGTCCAGAAGCCTAGATCATCATGTTTCCAGTTTCGACTTCGAAAAGGTATCAACCCGATGGTCGAGTCCAGGGCGATGTGCACTTGTCGACACAGGTTTTGACACTGGGAAAGGATCACATCGTCTCTTTTCCGGGTACCAGTCAATTCACGGCTCAAGGTGTCTCTGCGTGTGGCCTTGCTGCGTTCAACTTTGCCAGGATTGGATTTCGAATCGAACAAAGCAAGAAAAACCTCACAGATGTTTTGAACGAGCTGAGCACGAGGGAGGTCATCGAAGTGAGTGTGCCATCTGGCGGTTGTCGCGTACTCGATCCTTCAATGACAGACATGATCGCAGGAAATCGTAGCCATTTGTTCAGGATGGTCCAGTAATCTGCATCTAGAGGCCGACGACATCCACAACCTCCCAATCTTTAGCAGATCCCTCGATCTCACGTCTGTCGAGTATGGTCGCCCGCGCCCAAAACACTTTCAGATCCTGCTCGAGTGCGTGCATCGTGTGTATCTCTCTTCTGGTAACTACAGTGTCGTCCTTTGCTTTCCCCAGAAACATGAAAAAGATCGAGAAATCGGCTGTGATGATCATCACACGTCCACCCGAGATCATTGCTTGTTTCAAGTTTTCCAACGCGAACGCCGGTCCGCGCTCAAGCGCACTCGACAACCCGCTTTTCGTCGTGTTTGACTCGCACCCTCGCCCCTCGCATCCTCACGGAGCCGGTCTATCGTTTAGTACCTCGATGGAAAACACGGCCCGCACTCTGAGTGACATTTTACCCCCGATCGACGAGAGCATATTCGACTCGTCCGACTTTCACTGGCAAGCACAGCTCCTCGCGAATTGCTCGGCACACGTGTACGTCGCCAGGCATCGACACAAGGATCACGAAGAAGCCATCGTCCAATCCAGCTTGGCCATACTTACCCTTCGTGCGCGGATCTCGGAGCTCAAACGTGAAAACGAGAAACTTGGCTCTGACAACGAGCAGCTCGAGACAGAGGTCGATCGCCTCCTGCGTTCTGTGAGGCAAGAACAGATGAAAGTTAGGCATGAAGCTTTTCCTCCTTTGACAGCGTTTGCAAATCGAGCGCCGGGGCGTTCATTTGGCTTGATTAGCCGCGCTGTCCCCGGTCCTTCCCGGATATCTGACTCGTATGGTCGCTTTACTAACACCCCATTTACGGCGCCTGTCCAACGTCAGCTTCCTGTGCGTTCATCCCCGGCCACTGGTACTTCTGGAGCGCGAAGCATCTTCGCCGACAACCCACCCCCTGTTCCTTCCAAAGCGCCACCTACTTACGACGACCTCGACCCCGAAGATATGCCAAGCATTGATTCAGACGACCTTTGGACACAGATCAGTGTCGCTCGCGAACTCCAGGATAAATTTGACTCTGAAGACCGACGGCTCCGTCAAGAGCATGCAGAGCTCGCCCGGTACATCCAGGCCACGTTTCAGTGTAGCATTTGCATGGACGATCTACCCGAGGACGACGTCGCCAAAGTAGATGACTGCGTGCACACGATGTGTAGGACCTGTTTGAGGGAGTTTGTTTCCTCGAAGATCCGAGAACATCGATACCCGATATTTTGTCCCATGTGCACCATCTCCGCGGAGATCAAAGCCAAACCTGGTGGTAGGCATCACGTTTACTATTCCCTCGTTGGCGGCGTCAATATTTTCGCTTCGTAGTGATCTCGAGGCCCCTGATCGAACAACTCGGTGTCGACGAAGAGCAGTCTCAGATCTTGACCGAGATGGAGCTGGCTGAATTCACCGTCCAAATTCATTGTCGCAAGTATGCCACCTATCCGTCTCGTTCCCTCCCTTTTGACTGAGAGAGATGACACGCTCTCAACAGGTGCCGACGCCCTGCCTTTGTGGATCGCGAAGACTACTCGGATGCGATCAATATCGTGTGCCCTCAGAGAGACTGTCACCATGTATGGTGCAAAAAATGCGAGCAAACAATCGTCGTCGACGGCCCGAAACATTCATGCGACGGGTCGTCCGAGCTGGACCATCTGATGAAAGAAAAGGGGTGGAAACATTGTCCGAGTACGTGACGTTCCCCCCTTTTTTTTCCGACCGTAGACGCGCACCCTGGGCACTCACGCACGGACGTACAGATTGCACGACGCCGATTCTAAAGGAGACTGGATGTCAACACATGACGGTACGTCCCCGCGCTCTTCCCACCTTGTCCCTCAGACTCGACGACGCCGGCCATCCGATATTGAACCTGTTCCTTGTTTGTTTTCTGACAGTGCATCTCGCCCGGGTGCAACACCCACTTTTGCTACGTCTGTGGTAGCATGATCGTCCGATCTGCGCTCAACCACGAGATCGATCAGGCCGTCTCGGCACACTTTCGCAAGTGCCAGCTGTTCGAAGTCCCGAATTGAATCATGGCGTGGACGGAGAGGTTCTCTGGTCGTCACGTTTATGGGGACGTATGGTTTAGGGGAACACATTGGCCGGTTGCTCTCTTTCTCGCACCCCCAAATGTTGTGAAGGGAGAAACGTGGCGGAAGATGGATTGTATACCTGTTTTTTTTTGGTGTTTCAAATCTCGCAAACTGCTTCTGTAATGACGGGCGCCAAGACTCCAGATATATATAATAGGCCAATTGTGGGTGGAGGAAAAAGACGCGCTCTGCAATGTATCCATTTCTTGTGTAGCAGCAGCACATAGAGCAGAATAGCTCACGTTTATGGGGGCAGGTGATGTTCCCCTAGTACTATCTCCCTAGGCAGACCTAGACAAATAGAAGGGGTCCTCCGTATCTTTATCCCCCCAATCAACCTGGGGCACGCACACAAAAACCGAGCGACGAGATTTGAGACGTGACCGCGATTCAAATAACCTACTATGTTTTGCCCTCAAAGACAGTTCCAAGAATTCAGACATCATCCTTAACATCTTCCATCGTTATTATGGGTCTAATCATTCATGTTTTGCGCGTCATCCTACAGGCTTTCAAAGTGGCGCATTCAGCCTCACTCCCGACAGCGTTGTCACTAAATCCAATGCAGATTAATGGGATGAATAACTAATGGTATGCAGTTGTGAGAAAGAGTCTAAGCGAACGTCATCATGGTATGTGAGAATGCCTCAAGGCTTTGGACGAGGCGTGAATTTGAGCAGGCATCCGTCCTTAGGGAACAGCGTTGCAATGATCCTGTTCACACATCCAATGAGCACACGTAGATCACCACGCAGGACGCAAGACATACTGGACTTTATCGCTCTCAGGCGTCAAATGGTGCTCCCAGTTGGTGAGCACACTAGCGGTGGCAAGGACGAGTGCCATGTTCAATTGTGCATACTCGATACCGATGCATTTGTGAGGGCCACTGCCAAACACGAGATAGTTTTGAGGGTTGGTGTTGGCAGAGCTTTTGGGATCGAGCCACCGTTCGGGGATCAAGCTATCATGGTCGGGGTACACTTCGGGATCGTGCAAGGAGTTGTAAAAGGACGGGATCACCATACTGCTGGCAGGGACCGTGTAATCAGAACTGATAGGAAATGGCTTTGTGGCTCTGTAAGGAACCTTACAACAAAAATATCAAGTAAGTGCCACAGAAACGCAGTAAATGGCATTACCATGGTGACAGGAGGCTTGAAGCGCATGCTTTCCTTCACAAAGGCCTTCAGGAAGGGCATCCCCTCCAACATTTCCAAGGTCATAGGCTTGTCGACATCATTACCCCGAACGCGGTACTGTTCCTCGCGAATCTTGGCTAGGAGCTCGGGGTGGTCGGCAAGGTGCTGAAAGCCGTAGATCAAGCCACTGCTCATAGCATCTTGAGAGGCGAACAAGAACGAGAACATAACCATGGCCATCTCGCGGTCACTGAAATCTTTTCGACCCTTATAACCAGGCGCCTGCAATTCCTTGACCCACTCTTCGAGCATGCACTCCGGCTCGGCACCCTCTGCAATGGCGATCTTGGATTTCGCGGCAGCCATCTCCAACCATTTGAAAGCAACTTTGCGAGCTTGGATGGCTTTGTAAACTTTGGTTCCGGGAAGAGGGAAGGGGAAGTTGACGAGCTCCAGGGCACGGGTAATATCCCAGTACTTTTGACTGACTTCAATAGCACCTTCTTCGGGAATATGGTTACCGCAAAAGACACGAAGCGATGTATGCATATTAAGGTGACGTGCGGTCTGCATGATCGACTTGGGTGAGGGATCCTTGGCAGCGTCTGCAAGCCATCGGGCCAAATGATCGCGAGTGATGGTGTCCTGAATAGAGATGTAGATACTTCGAAACGGTGAGGAAGTGAACGCGGGAGCTAAGGCTGGGAGACGCGTACCTAAGAGCCTTGCGGGTGAAAAGCGTATTCAAGACCCTTCGGTACTCTACGTGGGCTTTACCAGTAAGGAAGACCCTATGAAAGAATACTGTGGAATCCGTTTGCGCACGAGCAAAGGGCATGTACAAACCAGTTATCGGGCATGAGGATTGACTTTGCAGAGTTGACAAGACAGGGTTCGGCGTGATTTGGGGAGTTCAAAATCTTACGCGAGTACGCGGTCGACGAAGCCATGACGATAAAGCTAGGTACAATGTCGCGTCAACCATTATTCGATGCGGATGCAAGGACGCGACTTGCATGTTGAATACGCTGATGGCACTAAGAGCCCCAGAGTTCCACTGAGCCATGTAACCCTCCATGGTGGGTTTCATAGAATCGGTAAATTTTCCGATGATTGGAATGGTCCATGTCGCGCCGGGGAGATGTTTTTTCTTGTACCTGTACACTGACTGCTCGAGGACGAGGAGGGCGGCGACGATGGCGAGGGTGGTGTAAAGCCAAGTTACCTGGCTGGAGGTGGGGAGGAAGAAAGAAGGGACAGGGATGTCAACGAGGGGGGCGGAGGGGGAGGAGGGACTCGGTACGGAAGAGGAATAGTGGCGGAGGAGGGACGCCATGATGGAAGTGGTTGGAAGGAAAGATGAGAGGCAGACACGAAACTTATTTAACCTTCCCCGCGCGCTGATTGGCCACAGAAATCGGTCGACAGCGCTAAAAAAAAGCACAGCCACCGCTTGTATCGAGCGTCACAATCACAATGACGCAACCACCAACAACAGTGACTTGCACTGAGCCGCCATAAAACAATCGATTCGGTAATATAATACAATTTTTATGAGCGAGAGGTCAGGAGGAATTATTCGATGTAGTTCAAAGAGAACGGCGTCCCATACGAGTCCATGTAAAGGCTTCACGAAAGAGAGATAATATGGTAGTAAAGGTTTGGCCGGCGTACTCTGCATGAAGATATCCCGAACAAGCGTGCGTGAACGAACGTACTCGAGACCGATCAACTGTCGGATCAAAAACTGCGCCCAATCGTTGCCCACGAAACAGCACAACACTGTGAATAGTAAAAACACTATAAATCAGTGTCCCTGACACTGATCCACCTGATTTCAGTGTCCGCGACACTGAAGTCATGGACGCTGTTATTTAGTGTCTATTCCCGGGCACTAATTTTCACTGTCAGTCCATGGATGACAATAAAATTTCGTCAGGCGTGCGAGTGACAATAATTTTTAACG
>JBBPNE010000604.1:0-16561 GCA_038090735.1 Xerocomellus amylosporus | reverse complement strand
AGATAGCGGACCTACAGATCTGTCAATTCAAAGACACATGCAATGTCAGGGTGAACTCCTAAGTCTTTACACATACCAGAACAAACATTGTAGAGACCCAAGTCCAGGGTCTGTGCTGTGAGACCATAAGGGATGGTGCTTGCTTGAGAATTCTTGATTCCTCACCCAAACATAGTCTATCTTTAACCATCATCAGCCAATAGATGAGATATGGAGAGCAAAATAAGTTAATAATATACCTCTCGTGAAAACATTAGGACTGCCAGCAAGGTGGTGGGACTCTCATTTCAATTTGAGAAGAATAGCATGCACAAAAGTAGTGCTTACCATAATCATATACTACAGCAGTGACAATGATGACTGTGTTGATCAATAAGATCAGTCATTGATCAGAGGTGCGAAAAACCGTACGAGATGCAAGGTCATTCATCCGGAGAACCTCCAAAGTGGATTCTAGGTCAGAAGACATGATAGGTATGCTGGCGGGGATGAACTGCAAAATCGAAGAGAGGGAGGTTGTGGGTGGTTCAGCCTTGGGAATCCCTGGCAGTTTTCCTCCACCTACGAAATAGTGGCGTAGTAATATGGCGAAAGGCAATGCGAGGGGGCCTCAAATTGCGGTCATGCAGGTGCCAGGCAGAAAGCAGTTGACCCATAATTTAACCAAAATTTGACCGATGACGAAATTCTGCACTGGCCTGCCGGATCAATGAATTCACCCTCATTGATCATGACATCGGTGATCTCAACCGTGGTCCTAGAATCGGCTCTCACACATTTGTGATGCCACTGCATCCACGATTCGCAAACATCACAAACTCAATGAATCGAATGGAAAACCAACGCTGAGCGCGCCCTTTTTCAAACTATTCGGGGTGGTCCCAGGGCGAAGCGATTCACTATTAAAGGTCTACTTTGGTGCCAAACTGCTTGTCGCTTCCAATTCACTTTTTCTGCGATGCCGCTGCATGTCGTGTAGCAGATCTGGCAGCACTGTCTTTAAACATTCCGAGTCGGTACCACCGGAGTGCCCGCTGTACGGTGGCCATAGGATTTAATCAATCTGGGGCCCGTCTGTATGTAGCATGTGAGGTTACAGGCCGTAATGTATCGACGAACCCATCAGGCCTCAGGATTCAGACCAAATGTCCACTGTCGTCACTAGTCATTCTACAACGTACGTGCCCGAGTCCGACCGGCGCGCAATCGGGATCGGCATGATACCCCGTCGACATGGGTTGGTAGCATCAAGAAAATAAGCTCAGGTCCCTCCTTTCTCACGTCATTGCTCTCCTCGGCCACTTTACGCTCCCACAGGGGCGGAGATGGCGATATTTGATACACCGTCGGCGAGGTCTTCCGCACGATCGTCAATCAGCCTTGTGACCTTTAAAGCAAACGTCAATCGACAGAATATCCCACCGCCAGTGTATTCACCTTTCCTATCGCGACCGTTCGCCCTGGTATAAAAGTCAATGACGTAGATGAACGATAACAGCATGTCAATCCATACCTTCGTCCCGCAGAGTGAAGCGTCCGAGTTGAGGATAGTCGACAAACCTCTCGACACACACTGGGAGGGGTGTCTCAACGAGAGCCACAATCTTTTGACCTGGACAATGCGATCAATATGACGGCAGGAGTTGCAAGCAACACTGGTCACCCTTTTTGGCGAACTGAGGCGGCTTCTTCGACTTGCGCCCGGTCGCTTTGTCAAAGTAATGTATCAGAGCCTGGACGCGATATGTTATTGCGGTGAGAGGGATGAATGAATGAGATGAGCGTACTGGTAAAGTAATTTCTTCCGACAAAGTATGAACATGCATGACAGCGGAATATCCGGCACAGATGATGTTTTTGTGTTCCAGAATGGCCAATTGAGCTTCAAAGTGCCGTACTGCATGCACGGAGTTCTTTGAGCTCGTGAGCACGAAACCAGGACTGATGTCCTCGTCCTCTACTCCTCTCAACCGGACTCGTACGTTATCTCCGCACATGGCCGATGATATCTCCTCTTCCAATTCATTGTATATTGCGGCGATCTCGACGTTGACTTTGTTTGGCATGAGAATCAGGCTGTCACCTTTGCGCATATGACCTGACTCGATTTTTCCGACCGCGACAGCACCCATGTCTTTGTACTTTTCCGAGACGGGCATCATGAGTGGGGCGTTGATCTTTCTATCGACCATGGGTATGTGGTCGAGGTGGTCGAGGAGGGTTGGACCGCTTGAGGATGATCAGCACTTGACGGCGAGACGGGGAAGAAAAAAGGCAACCCACTTCCACCAGGGGCATTTTGAAGGGGAGACGGGGTCCTTGAGGTTTGAACCAGTATAACCAGAAATAGGTATAAAGGAGACGTCCTTTGGATTGAAGCCGGCGGACTTGATGAAGGGTACGAGCTTGTCTTTTATTTCGTTGTAGCGGGCTTGTTCCCAGTTTACGGTGGGATCGTCCATCTTGTTGATGACGACGACGATTTTTGAGACGCCGACTGTCTTTACGAGCATGACGTGCTCTCTTGTCTGGCCACCCCTTTCGAAACCGGTCTCAAACTCGCCCTTGCGGGCAGAGATGACGAGTACGGCGACATCTGCCTGGGCGGCACCGGAGATCATGGAAGGAACGTAGGTTTTGTGACCGGGAGCGTCGAGGATGGTGTAGCGACGTGTGATTGTCTCAAAGTAGGCGCGACCGACTTCGACGGTCTTGCCCTTGCTACGCTCCTGTGGGGTGGAGTCGAGGGCCCAGCTGAGGTACCAGGTTTCTCTTCCGGCCTCCTTGGCGTCGTGTTCGTACTTTTCCATGGTCCTCTTGTCGACGACGCCGGTGATGAAGAGCAAGTTACCGCCGAGGGTACTCTTTCCGGCGTCTACGTGACCGATGAATACGACGTTTAGATGTTCCTTTGCTGGGGAGATATTGGAGATCAGAAGCGAGGGGAAGAGTGAGATGACTGCTGACCATCACCGAAGAGATCATTGAGGACAGCCTCATCGGCGACGGACTGGACTTCGCGTGCGACGGCGGTGGTATCCGATTTTGATTTCTCTGTGGAGAATATCTTCTTGGAGGCGGGGGGAGCTGGGGAGGCGGAGTGCGATGCTGGATGGGAGGGGGCGGGGGACGGGTTGGCGGGCGCTGGCTTGCTGCCGATGTTGAGGGATATGGTCTGGGGCGGGCCGACGCTGAAGGGTTTCCCCGGCACGAATTCGAACGCGCCCGCGTTGAGTCTGCTCATGGTGGTCGGGTCGCTCGATTGCGGCGTTTATCCGTTGGCTTATATCTCCCTGATCTCGTGACCCCCGCCATCATGTCGCTCCCCGTCCTGCTCGACGCCGCCCGCCACATCCTCGACCCCACCGACGACCCCCACGCCGCCATCCTCCGCCTCTACGCCGCCATCGCCGAACAGCCCCCGCCAATCCCGGACCGCTCCCGCCCCGCCCTCCAGCTCGAGTCTGCCCGCTGCGCACTCCGCCTGCTCCACCGCGTCCAGCTTCTTCTCGACCGCGACACCCCCGTCGGTGCGCGCGACCTCGCCGTCCTGCGGTCCCTCCTCGCCCTCCTCTTTCACTGGGGCATCAGTCCCCTCCTCGCACCCCTATGGCGCACGCACGACCCTGCCCCCCTCGCTCCACTCTCCGCCTTGCTGTCCGATCTCATGTCAACCCTCTTCCCCCGCGGCGTGCGTGCACAACCCCCGCAGACCCTCATCACCACCACCATCCTCGACAGACACGTTCCAGACCTTCTCAGGGCCTCCATCACCCTCGCGTGGCTGCCAAAGTCACTGTCGCCCCAGGACGGCCTCGCTCTCCATGCTTTGCGGCCCTCCGTCCTGCGTCTCCTCGAATTGTGCGTCTGTATGCGCTGCATATCTGCACAGATGAATCTCAACACTGCCGTCAAGTCTCCCCCTGTCCCAGATAATGACAGATCTCGGCGCCGTGTTGTCGAGCACGCCCCCGCCCCCGCCTCATGTTCGTAAATTGTGTTCATCCTTGCTTACAAAGAGTCTACTCCGTCCAGGAGGTGTCCGAGCTCTCTTTGCCGCAGTGTTTGGTGAACAAGAGGGTTCCGACGATCCCCCGCTCGAAAAGTACGAACGCACCGCCGCCATTCTCATGGCCGTACCCGCGGGCCTCAAGCCAGAGGTTTGATCCTGCCCAGTATTTGCCGTCCCCAATGTTGAGCGCTCGTGTTCTAGGAGTATCTCGCGACCATCATCCCTCCCTTGATGGAATTGTTATCCTATGGCGCTTCCGCCACTTACAGGCGCGCAGCTTCATTTTCCATCTCTCGCATGCTCGACTCCGAGTTTTTGCATCGTCCATTGGTCTCTTCTCTTGTCTCACCCATCATACACCACCCAATCTTGCACGATTCGAAAGTGGATTCCTCTCAGCCCTCGGCAGCACCACCAACTCCGACGACAGCCCTGTCTATGCTCACGATCCTCCTGCTTAATACAGATCCATCTCCAGCGTTCATCGCCAATGTCTTGTCTCCCGTTGTAGCCCCCCTCTATGCGCTCACATTCCACCTGGATACAATCAAGGTATCCGACCCTATCCTCAAGGAGTCAGTTAAAGGTTTGCTTGCGACATGGGGTCGTGTAGTCGAGATGCAAGACGGGGTCAACACGCTCTGGTCAGTCATCCGAAGTGAGCGCATCTACTGGGAGGTGGATATCTCGGGTAATGTTAGACACGGCGCACCAGAGTACGTCAGCGGTCCCTAGCTTCAGTTTTCAATTCATGCAAGGAACTTTAGTACGTCCACAAAACTTGCCCTTTTGACGCCAGAGGACATTGGCAAGGGGGAGGAGATTATGGGAGAGAACTTCCTAGATCTTTACCCAGATCCTGCACATTTCGTGCAGTACGTCAAGTCACTCGACCGCCTGGACATGGCCTCCGAGTTGTTTGTCAAGTTACTCGAGGCGTACCATGCAGTGGACACCGAACAAGACTCCGATCCGTCGAGGTGTGTAGCTATCACCCGCCTCGATACTGGACTAATACCTCGTCAGAGGTTTGTTGTATGTTCAAATGATTGTTCAGATGCAAACCCAGCTCTCCGATGATTCATCTCCCACTAACATCCTTCGCAAGCCAGAGCACATCTTATCATTCGTAAAGCACGCCCTCGGATCCCAGGTAGCACGTGGCGCTTCCTCGACCCTAAACAAGGCTGAGCATTCGCGTGGCCTTGGATTGGAAAACTTAAAGATTGTAGATAACGCAGAGGATTTTGGGGATGGCGACAGCGACGACGAGCCAGGAGAACTGAGTAGCGAAAATAGCATGACTGGGACCGCGATCAATCTGCTCCTCGCCATATTGGAAGGTATGGGATGGTTTAGGATATTTCGAAGACTGAATTGACTGCATTGACAGCCAACCCCGAATTATCTGCACGGAATGCCCCCGTACTCAATGATATTTTTTCACTTCTCGAACCATTTACCAGTGATGCATCGGAATCAATCAGGGGTTTGGCTCGGGAAGCCAGAATGGTGATGACTGCTCGACTTGCGTCCAGTTCAACATCCTGGTCAGCACCACGGAGAAGAGAAGCAGAAGACCCTCAAGAGATTTATCAAAAAGCTTTGAAGCTTCTTCAAGACCCAATCCTGCCCGTCCGTGCTCATGGCCTGTTACTGCTGAGGCAACTCGTGTCATCTCGTCCTCGTGCATCCACGCCTACGACAGACGCAGCATTGGTGCCTGCTATCATGTCCATCTTCATGCAATCTGTGCAAGACGATGATTCTTATATCTTCCTCAATGCCGTACAGGGTCTCTCTGCAATGGTTGATGCGTTCGGCAAAGAAGTGTTAGGGAATCTCCTCGAGACGTATACACGCAATCTCTCCGCTTCCTCCGTGGGGACATTGTCGAAGCAAGAAGTAGATGCAAAAGTCCGTGTCGGCGAGGCTCTGGGACAGGTGATCAGGCGGTGCGGGGATGCACTCAGTGTCTATGGTACGCCCGAGCCAGTCGACCCGCAGCACGACTGACGATCGATCGAAATCAACAGCAGATATTATTGTCCCACGGCTTATATCGGTTTTCCGCTCAAGCTACGCTCCAACAGTCCTCCGGACCTCTGCCTTATCACTCCTCACCCAGTGCGTAAAAACCAGCACGATTTCCGTACTTGGTTACATCAATGACCTGGCTGGGGGTATGATCGATCTGTTTCAAGTTGAAATGGTTTTTACCGTGCGATCGCCGCCAAAAGACGGCGATGGAGGGACGCTCAAAGCCGAGGAACACGAGGGAGTGGAGGTACTCGACTCGAAACCCACTGCGATTGACCCTAAACTACCGCCTTTACGACGTGCTGCGCTGCATTTTTGGACATCACTCCTCCACCAGCTCACCCACGCAACATATGATGGCACCTTGGTGGAGAGATTACCGGCTGCACTCCTTAGACGAGCAAAGGTCACGCTGGGATACATTGCCTCCTCGGACGAAGATGGTATAGTGAGAGTGATGGCCAGAGAAGCGAACGAAGCTATAGACCAGCTCAATAAAGCCACGTTGGGTATATAGTATTCCGTTCAATATCAGGATCGATAAATGTACTCCCCGTATCTGTCTCAAACCCGGAAAGCTCGAAGAGCCTGAGTCATTGAAGGGACATGATCCATATTGGTTCTGGCTCCCAGTCTAGAAAATGAGGGTGCAGAGCAACGCCGTGGAATGTAGAGTTGGCTGGGGAGCCGCTAGACCACGGACGAGCTCGCGAACCGACGTATCGAGCGACGCGCCTGGTGTGCTTGTCGACAACAAGACATGCATGTGGTGTAGTATTTTCACGACGACGTCTGATTGCCCAAGGCTCTGCTAATCTCGTCCACCCTCGCCCGAAACGTCCTCCACCTCGGACTCCCGACGACGAGATACGTCAGCTGGTCGTTGGCGGCTGGTTCAGAACCGACGTCGAGCTTCAGAAACGGGTTCGAGACGGCTTGATAGAGGGCCATGTGCAAGGCCTTGAAGGTCTGTGAGCGCGCGTCAACCCACGTGTCGTTTTGCAAGGCAAAGGAGAGAGAGAGAGAGACCGACCATGATGACCTCGGTATCGCGTACCACGGCGTCCGTCAACGCGAGGGCCAAGACGATCTTGACCTTGAGCGGCGTGACGTAGCCGTACGCAGCGACGTCGTCCATCGCGTACAACAGCCCGAGGTACCCGTCCGTGGGTTTGGTAGTCGTACCACCGGCTAGAAGAAAAACGCGCGCGTGATCTGGAGGTGCATCGTTTTATAAAGGGATGAACGGGGCTGACTGCGCTCCTCGATGACGTCCAAGCTCGTGTGGGCGACGTAGTGGTACTTGAGTTCTTGTCCCTTTTGAAAGGTACGTACCAGGATCGGGTGGTTCTGGGGGGAGATGAAGGCGACTGCGTTGAGACGGAGTGGTGGAGGCATTTCAAGCGAGTCGTACGCGGAGTAGCACTCGGTAGCGGACTCTAGATGCCCTCGCAAATTAATCACGGTCTACACAATAATGTACGATACGACGCCCAACTGTACTATCTTAGGTCTGCCTGCTATTCCTACACGACCCTGGACTGTTTCAGCGATGAGGAAGCCTAAGCATGATCCAACGTCAGCCCCTTACAAGGACTTATCAACGTGATTTCCTTGCCTTGCTGGTAAATTCGTATATTCTCTTCTGTGCCACGAAGAGTACAGCGGCCGTGAGTACGCTTTGCACGAGTTTACTCCCTGCGCCGCCATACAGTCCCTGCAGTCCTTCCTCCCTGAAAATGGTCAAAAGCCCGTGGAGCGTAGATCTGTACCGCTCAGCGCGCGCATGTCCTGCTTGCAGTCGACTCTTGACGACGCTTTCAGAAAGGGAGGGGATGCGTAAGCTCTCAAGAACGCGTTACACACGCCCGCTTACATGTACGGATACGTTGTCCCGGTGGCAACTGCTCCCTCCCGTTAACGATCACGATCGGGTCAAAAACGAGAGTTACACATACCGAGCTTCGAAAACGCGCCCAACATAAAGAAATCCCAATCGTTCAGCACCGCCAGACCAACACCCCGTCCACCCGCCGGCAGTCTCGCCAGGCGACTCTGGATCAGCGCGTTCTTGAGCTGCTCGAACACGGTATACTGGATGACCGGATTGACGACCAACACGAGCGCAGGGCGGATGCCCCTCCAAAACCCGGCAGGACCGTCCTTGGACACGATCTTTTCGATCGCATCAAAGACGCCGAGCTTCTTGGGTCTCGGTGCAGACGCGTCAGGGAGGTTGGCGTTGATGCTGTGAACCGCCTGTGAGGTTTGCACGACCCAGATGGGGTTGCTTATGATCGTCGTCGCAAAGCCTGTACCAACGGTTCGACGATGGGCTGGATTACGGTGGCATGTGGAACTATTCTTACCTGCTATGAGACCAGCAATGATAGACTCGGCGGTGCTGAGAGCTTTGCTCCCCGTCCTCGAATTCAAAAGAATGGCTCGCGAGCGCTCGTAAAAGTAGTAGTAGACCCTGACGATCGGAAATTGAGCAAAGGATTGGAGGGGACCGTGACCACAGGGCAGCTCACCCGTTTGTGACTGCAATTCCGGCCAGGCTGGAACTGAGCCCGCTATACAAACCGCGAAAACCCTCTCGCTTGACGATGTCCAGTATCACCTGTGCAAAGGCCTGACGTATGTCAGCGGACGAATGCAGTGAGTCGTGCATCACGAGCACCTTGTCATCGGGCTTAGTGTTGACTGCTGCACGAGTTGAGAGGACGACCAGTGGACTGTCAGGGTCAAATTAACGAGCATGTACAATGCAACAGGTAGTGACACTTGCTAGGTTGTGGACATGGCCACCATTCCTCCAACGGCCCCAGCCAGGGCGTGGAGTGCAGAGTTGCTCATGTCTGTGCCAGTGAGATGGTCCAGAGAAGACCAACAATGTGCTTTGACCTCGGCGGTCGTACTACGACGCGGAACCTGGAATTCACACTATCCTCAACATTCACGTGTAAATGATAAATGTAGTATGACGATAGGTGGTATGTCTCGATACGTAACTAAAGCCGCACAACATCTACTCGAAGGTGCCGCCCTGGAGCTGCTTCAGAAGGCTTTGCATCTCCTCCATGTCCTTCTTAAATGCGCTGGAGCTCGAACCGGCATCACTTCTCCCGGAGATATTGAAAGCATCACCCGAAATCGGTTTTCCATCGTCCAGAGCGAGCCACTTTTCCAGCTGAGAAGAGATGGCTGGCGCCTTTAATCGGTAGTGAGTGCGAATAACGTCACCAAATGGTTCAGGAGGAGCCTTCAAGTTCCCTAGCATCTGCGGCAGATGAATGAGGACCACCAAGAATAACGGGACTCTTACCGCAGTTCTTACAACCATCCGTCGTACGTTTGCCGAGTCTGCGACGAGTGAGTAAAAATTCAATCCGTTGCTGACTGACTTACATGCTTTAGATTGCGGTGTTCCACCACCATTAGCCCATCCTGGCTCATTCAAGTAGGGCTCGTCGCACAAGATCATGGATTGAATAGAGATAAGAACCTGAAAGTGCAGGCCGTCTAGAAGTCCCATCACTCCCTGTTAGAAAACGCACCTGCAGTAATGTTGATCGACCTGATATCCAGCCTGGGCCGGACCAAGTGCCGAGAAGAGATAGGCACACTTTACCATCCTAGCAAGAACGAGTCAGTGTGAAGTATATGCCAATGCGCTATTACTAAAGTATACTTGCCGCATACAGATTGGGGTTGAAGCGATATTTTCCGCCATTTGTCTTCAAGCAGAGAAGGTCAGACAGCACCGAGGCACGAGGCACTGGGCATTACCGTCATGTACTTAACACTAGGCGGTGATTGGTTATAGCTTGGTCCGAGGAATATGTCGAACAAGAAACTGCCAAGCCAAGTTTCAGCCGGGATAGCGAGAAGTCGACTAAATCAATACAGACCACCCATCCTGATACCTGCACGTCAATCAGTCGCTATGAACAAGCTTCAAAAAATAATGGGAGCTCACGGTGTGCCTTCCGGGCCGATGATTAGCGCCTTGATGATATCAACGCGGTTCTCATCAACTCTCAGAAATATCGACGAATCCCAAGCAACGGGAAGGTTCGTGGTCAATACAGCAAGCTAGAAACGAACAAGGTTGTTAACCGTCACGACTTGAAACTTCAACCATCATTACCTCTTTTGCGATGGCAAGTGAACGCTTTGGAATCTCCGAATTCGCGAGCATTCGTGCTTCACTGTTGAAGAAGAATTTGTAATGCGGAACCGTGTCTTCATTTGGTATCGGCTCTGTGGGGGGCACAGTGAGGTCGCAGTACTCAAACCGTACTTGCGTCGCCCAGTCAACATACGCCTTCCGCCGCTCTTCTTCAGTGTTGCCCACCTGTATTGATGTAAGATCGAATGCCGAAGAGTTCATGATCCTGGGTAGGGATGCGTGCAACCTATCAACGAAGGCATCGCCCTTTGTCTCTCGCAAAGAACGATCAATAGCGTTCGCGGTCATCAGAATTCGTTGACAGAATGCGAGCAACTTTTGATTCTCATCCGACAACGCTGGAGACGATTCCTTCTCCTTGCCCTTTCCCTTGTTCGTTGTCATCCGTTTCTGTTCCTCTGTCATCTCCTCTTCTTCGGGTTCTGCGGGTTTGACCCCCTCCAGCCCCTTGATGGCTGCTTGCGCTTGTATGACGATGGCCTCAAGCAATTCGCGAGGCCCGGCGCTGCCCTCATAGATAATTGTGCGTTCTCGGATAACTGACTTGCCTCTGCCAACTTTCTTAGGGGCGATGGATTTGATCGACCCAGCAACCATGATAGGCATGGCCATCATGCTCGCCAATGCCTCATGGTTGGAGATAGTCTGGGTGGAGAACAATGTTTAAATGTACAGTCCTCCAAGGAATACTACTCACTTCAAGCCACTCAAATAATTCAAAGTACAGAACAGACCGGTCAGACATGTCGGACAGAGAATCGTTTCGAAGAAGAGTGGAGCAGAGGAAATTGAAGCGCCTCCGAAGA
The DNA here is from genome assembly GCA_038090735.1 of Xerocomellus amylosporus. Taxonomy (NCBI): domain Eukaryota; kingdom Fungi; phylum Basidiomycota; class Agaricomycetes; order Boletales; family Boletaceae; genus Xerocomellus; species Xerocomellus amylosporus. Next base: position 5,508 of record JBBPNE010000604.1, on the reverse strand, counting down.
TGCGCGAGCGCGGTAGGATGAACCATGTAATCGCTTGTAAGGGCACCAGCGTCCCTGTGGAGCGAGGGAAGATAGACACGAATATGGGTGAGGAGTAAACCAATCTTCTCATCTTTGAATCGCTGTTGAGCTTGTGCCTCGAGCTGCCCAGAAGTCTGGGAATCTTGAGTTTCAAGACTGGTGTTACCGAGTAGCGCGACTCACATCTTCGCGGCCATCACCCGCATATCCAGTGCCACCTCGTGCTTTCTTCCCGACCGGTAAGGGCATGTAGTATGTGTCATCGTCATCGTCATCCCCATTGGTGATGGATGAATGAGGTTGAAGATCCATCTTGCGCTTCTTGTTTGACTTTGCCTTCGAAGCTCCTTGACTCTGTTCGTCCCCCAATTGGCGTCTTTGCTCCACAAACATCGTTTCCAACATTGCAAGACCAACGCCTAGTATAACCCCCTGTAGGTTCGAGCAATGAAACAAGCTGACGTCGATAGATGCATTTGGACGGCTAGTTCCAGGATTGATTGTTTCACCACATGCAAAACAAAACTCGACGTTGCAATTCGGGCACGACTGCTTCACAATACGTCGCAGATGCTCGATATAGCTCGAGAACTCGGGCTGTGGGGCACGTGAGCCTTCGGTAAAGAGAAAATCGCACGACAACTCACAAAAAGTGGAAAGAAATCGCTTCTCTTTCGATCAACATTGTATCCACAAGACTGAGGACAGGTGCATTTGTTGTTGCTCAGGAAGTCATACAGAGCAAAGAGAAACGACTGCTCATTGCCCTCAGGACAGCCTCTCATCCAGTCACCCTGCATCATGAGCTTGACCGGTTCCTTGGATCCCGACAGAGTGGCATATTCGGGTTCTTCCTCCACTTCGATGACTTCCTCGCGACGATCCTTGGAGAAAAAGATACCTGCAGTGCGGTTAGCTGCCAGATCACACAGTCGGAAATTCATACTTGCCTGCGTATGGGTCAACCTCCCCTGTGTTTCGCTTTGCCTCGTAATCGGAATCGTAGTCAATGTAATCATCAACTAGGGGGTGGTTGATCAGCGCGCATACCAACAGCGTCACGATGAACCTACCATCATCTTCGTTATCTTGCATATCGAGATCTTCGTCCCCATCCACATGCTCTGGGGTCTGAGATCCATCAATGGGGGGCGCTGGGCCACAAACAAAGGGCACGTACAGAGGCACAGGGGGTTTGTGAAGGGCTCATTGGACTAAAGGCTGGTGCCATGCGCACGTCGTCATCGCCGTCTGTCACGCACGCAAACTCGCCATCGAAAATGCGCTCCGCTGCCTGCATGACATCTTTGTATCTGCGCAAAGCTGCCCGCGCTTGTGGCACCGTTGCACCCTGGTGATTAACAGGGAATCGCATTCGGGAATTTCGCGCAACGTGTCTAGCAAAAACAGCGTACCATCTCAACAAGTTGATGTATCTCTTTATCCATTGCGAGGCGCTTGGGGCGAGTGACAAACGCAGCTGAGTTGGATGAGGACAATGTGTACCGTTACGCAAACTCAATACCACGTCACGGCGTGACTTCCGTGACCATCGCACACTCCAGTGTCCGATCATGAATTTCGAGTTTCGCGTGAAGATATGTTATAAATAAAAAAGCGGAACCTCACAAGACCCAAACTAAAGAATAGAATAGAATAGAACAGCAAGTGTTGTGGTTGCACCACCTAGGGGAAACTATTCAGAATATTGCGGACCAAACCAATAGTTTGAACTGGAAAAACGATCGAAACATTGCCAGACAGATCTGGACAGTAGGTACTCGTCAAGAAAGTGTCAGTGAGCAACGCATACAACTAAATGATACACACAACCCCCGCTTGTCGGGCCAGCCAAACGGAGTGGTTTTGTCGTTGTCAGTAGAACAAAATAAATCGAGGGTGGAGAGTAGAACATCAGCTCTTCGGAAGGGGAGGAAGGCGTTCATGATCAACGCGATCATACCCAAGGGGATATGCGGACAAGTCACTCATGAGTGCCAAAGTGTCTAAGCTGGCCCGCTGACGCTCCTGGGGGGCTAAAGGGGGCTGAATCGTTTCCGTTCCTCCGTGGTCTATTTGGAAAGGAAAATTGCCAAGACCCGATGACGCTGTGGATAACTGAGAACCCGTTGACATGCCTAAAATACGGCGGTCTGGAGGGTCCAACGGGGGCAATGAAGCCTCGATTTCTGTGCTTCCAACTCCAGGCGACATGGGAAGTGGAGTGGCGAATTCCGCGACAGCTAATGGAGCAGCAGAGCACTGTTGACCAAGTGGCGAACGAGGCGGAGAGCGAACAGGACGCGAAGATATCGGAGACGGTGGGACGAAAGGGAACGATTCAAGAATCGAATCCGCTCGAGTAGATGTCGTGGAAGCCATGGATGTTCCCGACATTCGTTTGGACTTATCGAAACCCTGAGCGCGAGCGCGAGCTTGGGCGTGAGCCAAGGCACGTTGCTGTTGCTCCTGGAGTGTGCCAGAAGGAGTGGGAGAAGGAGGGATTAATTTGCCTATGGAAGTGATGTGAGGCGAGTTTTGATCGGAACGTGCACTGAATAGCCCGGTGTTGATTCTCGTGACATTGCCATCACCGATAGCAGATCTTGGTTGCGTGGGCACAACAGGTTCATCTACCTCTGGTCCAACTCGCGAATCAAAAGAGTCGATCGAAGCTTGCTTAGACGACGCATGGTGATCCCCAAACGGATCACTGCGAGCGGAGAGTTCGTGTACCTCATCAGCCTCACTAACAACGTCCGCAGGTCCAAATGAAGTGGCAGCAAGAGGCGAACGGATGGAGGGACGAGATGTAGATGTAACGGATGGGGGCTTCAAGCTATCTGAGGAAAGATGCGAGGCTGGAGTCACGGTGCCCGATGTCTGGATGACCTCTGCTCTGACTTTGCCAACAACCTTCCGAACGGCACCTTGAGTGTGTGTGACAATCATGGGGGCTTCGTTCAAGAAGTCGCTGGAGTAACTAGCGCCCGAGCCGCACGAGGCCCTGGATAAACCTGAGCGCTGAGAATGAGCGTAATGTGGAGAGGGCTTGGCCAAGGTGTCGAGTGAGCCCTGAGGGCTGTCTAATACGAGGTCCGTAGGACGAGCTGGGCGTACTGGAGAACTTGGAGGGAACGAGTCTGATTCTGAATGTGGAGAAGACGGATGAACAGAGCCAGGAGACACCAGGGCAATTGGGATAACGTTGGTGCCATTTGTGGCTGTCGAAGTTGTCTGGATGGACTGTCCGTCGTCAAATGGGTTGCCTACAGATTGCCTACCAGAGGCGCGACGTGCAGAGGGGGTAAGAGAACGTCGAGACCGAGGGTCGAGGTCGATGACGCTATCCCCCGTGGAGGCGTACACTCGGACAGTATTCGTCAGCGTGGTCGGTGTGGTCGAGGTGGTGAGGGTCGATTGACGTTTTTCTATGGGATCGGGACGATTAAGGACCGCTTCAGCTGGAGCAGGAACGTCTGGTTTGGGTTCGATGGTTACATCGCGAGACAGACGTGCACGTTGACGACGGCGGTACAAGAAGAAGACGAGCAAGGCGCCTATGAGGACAAGGAGAACTGCGACTATCGCGCCAGCGAGGGCACCGGAACTGACGTCGCTTTTGCTACCGCTGCTGGTGTTCGAGGGATTTGCCTGACAAGTGAACGTTGGGCAGGCATTACACGACCTGGACCAATGATTAGATCTGTGGGATGGGTAGGGATTGTATCACAAACTGGCTGATCTGGATGCAGCTCTGGTCCGCAGAACAAGTGCAGGCGGGCGCCTGGGATGAGCAGGAAACGCACTGCCGTTGAAAAAGATCCAAGTGCATGAAAAGGCAACGAAGAGACAAAGGAGTGTGTGTTTCAGAGGGGGGCTGGTTAATGATGTGGTCAAAGCTCAACCAACGAGGACTGCGAGGGCTCGTCGTTATGGTAGGATGATCATATGAGAAGCAATCGCGGCTTTCCCACAGTTGGACCAACTTCTTCAGGGACCGTTTCACCTTGGCCGCAACCCGGGCCTCTGCTCAGTTGCTCCCGATCCTCGGAAACTTCTCGCTTGTGTCGTAACCTGTTACCCGCGACCGACCTTGCCACTCAAGAATTCGATGGCTTCAGGGCGGATGTCAGTGCTTGTCGGCCCCCGAACACCCGACCTCGTTTCACCCTTCCCCTGAGTAGTCACAGTATAAATGATGCTTGTACATACGAGAAGAGTGGGTCGACGCCGGACAGCGTCTGTGAGAATGTTCTCGATTCTACCATGTCCACGACCGCCCGTGGTTTCATGACGTTTAAAACGTCCAACGTCGTGTCTGACTCGGACGCTATGGCTATCGCAGCACATGACCTTAACTACTATCATGGCGAAAATAACGCACCCTCGCTTTCCAATATTTCCCTCCAACTTCCATCAGGTTCCAGAACGGTCGTAGTCGGCGCAAACGGAGGTATGCTTCGCCGCGCTTTCCCGAGGGCCTGCAACCATCAAGGGACTCACCGTCTACATAGCGGGGAAATCCACCTTGCTGCAAATCCTCGCAGGGAAACGCCTCATTAAAAGCAAAGATGTCCGCATCAACGATAGGGACGTTTTCCGCGATTCGCCCCCTGGCATCGCTTTCCTCGGCACAGAATGGTCGGTCGCTTCTCAGCCGACCTGTCACTTGCTGACCTTCGCTGGTCAGGGCGATGAATCCTGTGGTTCGGGGCGACATCGTAGTATCCGCCTTTTTAGACTCCGTTGGAGGTTATAGACACAAAGAGCGCAGGGACAAATTGCTTGATATCTTGGACATAGACCTGGACTGGCACATGCATGCAATATCGGACGGAGAACGGCGACGCGTTCAGCTTTGTATGGGACTCATGGCGTCTTGGGACGTTCTGTTATTAGACGAAGTCAGTTCACTTCCGTTTCGGATGCCTATAGCTCATTCCAATCACCAGGTCACGGTTGATCTGGATGTATTGGTTCGCGATGAGTTGCTCACGTTCCTTCGAAATGACAGCATTGCGCGTGGAGCGACCATCCTTTGTATGTGTTCGTTGTCCTCCTCGGACCACTAGCTTACCCCCGTAAAGATGCCACTCACATATACGATGGACTTACTAGTAGCTTGTGTCCGACCCATGTTGCACATATGCGCTTTGGTTCCTTTTCCACGGAACCTACTCCCTGGCCAATTCACAACATGACTCTGTATCAAACTGCTTTGCAGTGGCTCAAGGAGGATCGTGACCATCGTCGTGAGCTTGAGAAGCGGGGCCTCAAGTCCCGAGGGGCTCGACGAAATGTCCGTGGTGACTTTTTCACCTCGTCACATCCACTGACCAATAATTTCAGGGTATTCCGACAGATTCGGAGACTTTCTATAAGAAGCGAGTGTCCAATATGATGCTGTAACGCCTTTGGTGCTGATGACTGTTTTCAGATACGACTACACGCACTAGATTCATAACTACCATAGACTTATCACCA
>JBBPNE010000603.1:0-16651 GCA_038090735.1 Xerocomellus amylosporus | reverse complement strand
TGCCTAGTACCCCAAGGTATGTTTGTCCCCAGGCCTGGTTCGGCAGGCACAGTTGACCCCACTCCGCTGTGTGGGGGACGATCAGTCTCTGCGGTTTGCGCTGGCACAGTGAAGTACGGAACATACCTGGAATTACTGTGGCTTGTTCCACGGCCGCTTCAGCCGGTGATTCTGCCATTACGACAGCAAATCCGCTAGAGATGGGAATTAGTTATCTAAAATGTAGATCCATTGGAGTTGACGTACTGGTTGAGATGCCAATCGATGTGACTAGATGATATGGACAAGTGAGATCGCGCTCATGTAGCACTTGAGGTAACCACCTACCAGTGAAGGAACCAGGGTCCCGGATTATCCGTGACAAAACGGATGGTCACGTTGTCAGTAGTGCTGTTTCCCATGGACACGACGTCGCGCCGGACAGGATTCACGAAATTCGTCGTGTTGCTACCCGCAACCCTCACAACGTCGAATTTGTGCTGAAAAATCGTCTGGTTAGATACAAAAAAGGCGGAGTGGACCACATACGCCGTGCAGATGTATAGGGTGCTGAAAATGCATGCAAAGTCAGCATGGAACGACGTTTTACAAACATGGTGCTTACGGGAAAACCAGGAGCTGCAGTAGGGTTGGGGAAGCTAATTTCTATAACCTTATTCGGCGGAAGTTCATAGACGCTCCCGTTCGGCAGGAGTTGCGAAGGATGTCTTGCTCCACTGAGTATCTGCAGAAGAACAGGGACAGGGGGGTTGACATAGGACGCATTGCCAAATGTAAAGTATCCCTCCGAGTTGAAACCCGGAGCGATTTGAAGGTTTACATCCGCCTTTCCGATCTCGGGTATCCCAGGAGCACCAGGGTTGATGAGTGGGTGGAGGGTGCCCTCATCGAACGGGAGTTTGTACGGGCCAGGTGCAGACGTGGGATCTTGGTCTGGTGCTCCTTCATACCGCAGGATGGCCATATTTTGTCCGCCCTTGAACGTGGCGTTGGGTACATCGCTCAAAGAACGAACCCAATAACTGCCAACGGGCTGGTCTGCTGTGACAACCACGGAGTAGCGTTGACCAGCGAGGATGGGTATCGAGTCAACTTCTACGGGTTGCACTTCAGTTCCATCTACCTCAATGATGGTCATCCGGTGACCATCAACCGTGAAGTTGAAGGAAGGATCACAAGACATGGCAATCACGCGGAAACGGTATCGTAACCCTGGTTGGACATTGATGACCGAGAGTGGCGTCGATGGGCCACCAGCATAGCGACCTCGGCCATTGATCAGAGTCGAGTTCGCATTCACCGGTGCGAATAGTTCGCCGAGTTGAATAGAGGGTGTGTGATACCTAAATCCGGGTCAGCACAAACATATCTGTTAGACATGATACGCTCACCAGTCTGAGAGCGTGATAACGGTGTTTTCTGTTTAGATGATAAGACAGAGCATGGACAGAAAAAAGTTGATGGAAACCCACCATCATCAACATCGTACAAATATGCTAGAGGGTCCTCAGGATCATAGATAACCAGTGGTCCTCGAAGTCCGTCACAATATTGAGTCGAATAATGCGAGTGGTACCAGTACGTTCCACTCTGCCCGGTGGCAGTGAATCTGTGTTCAAATGCTTCCTCCTGACGAAGCGGGCACTGAGTGATGAATGAAACACCGTCGGCCCAGTTGGACTTGTACTGAGAAATTCCGTGCCAATGCTTTGGGATGTACATGAAAAATGCGGTCCGCAAAATTAGATGTACAGTTACTTACGACGCTAGTTTCCAAGGGCATGGTATCGTCCGTGAGTTCATTAAAAAGTTGAATAGCAAAATGATCGCTCTAGAAAGGCATAAGCACTCCAATTTAGATATTATCATAGTTTTTACCTTGTTAGCCCGGATCAACGGCCCAGGGAATACACCATTGACAAGAGTCGCTCTACAATACGTTAGGAATGTATAAAGAAACGACAATAAGCATCGACTCACGATCGGTTATACCCATCCGGCACAATGAAGCTGTTCGCGATATGAAGTTGGCTCACAGGACCAAGCACATTTATTGGTGTAACGGTAGGTGCCGAGTCCAAAATCCTGGGGAGCGACAACGCATTAGAGATGGGTAATGGTGAAAATGCAAGGATAGACAGGAGGAACATCTCGAAATTTACGGGAGGGGATTAGATTGAACTGGTGTGCGCTACCCGCACCCCCTTATATCCAGTGCATAGCCTCCGTCGCTTACTGTATTCTTGCGCTACCTAGTAGCGAGCTCACGATGCAGCGCCATGTTCAGAAAACTGTGCGGATGGTCATCGCCGTTCACTTGATGTGGATCACACCACTTACAAGGCTGGTGGGCACAAAAGGACTTTACAGGAAGATAGTGGTCCGTAACCTGGAGAGCGGATCGCGTTACTGTTGGCTGTAACTGAGCAGGAGAAGAACATTTCCGTTAACTGGAGCGCTGGAGGTTTGAAAGCCGCGATCGTGGGCATGCATATCGCCGGTCTGCGTTGTCTATGAATTGATCAAAAGCATGGTCTCAGTGACAATTTTACAATCCTGAAACAACTACATAGCCTCATAAACACTCGAAAAGATGGCTATGATACTTAATTCCTGGCAGTGACTCACCAGTATCCCGACGACGTTGCTGTTTTGAGAAATTGGTGGCCGTGCACGGTGGTGGAGTCCCGAGTACAGCATTGCTGATCTGAATTGAAACCACACCGATGATTCAGAGACCTTTCCGACGGGGAGCGATAAAGCTGACCGATTAAGACGGATACCAGCAAGTGCCACGCGTCAGACGGCTCCAACGATTTATCTACTCTTCACGAATCACGATAGAGAGCATGCGGCGCATCGGCCGAATCGTTCAATTGGTCGGCGGCGATGGCAGGCTGCCATCGACAGGTAACAGGTCCGCCGAGCGTGGTGGATGGATCAAGCGTCGTCACACGAGTCGGTGCGTGCTCGGGTCGGCGAGAGAGGAAGTGGTTGCACAGTGGTCAACCGTGACAAAGTCCGTTTCGCAACGTGGAATGGCTGTGGGTTTCCCCGTCGACGTGTCTAATAGGCATTTAGATTGTTGGCCGGGCCCGCTGTGACTCCACAACAAAGTCAAAGCCTGCAGACGTCTAAATTTGGAACCGAATCTATTGTTGTTGGACTTATTCTTGGACCATTCGCGATAGGCACTGTCTAGACGTGGAGGGGTCGGCAAATGAACACCGCCGTTACCCCCAGTCTAGTGACCAGACCGGTCCATGAGGCAAGCGGGTAACACCCGCCGGTGTGACGTGCCAACTGCTCTGAGTCGTTCCTGGTTTTGTGACTGGGGTATAGGTTGACAAGACTGGTGCAGTTCGACTTCGGGCCGTTTCGCAAGCCATTGTGCTACTTCAACAGAAGCGGCACCCGCTAAAGATCCGGTTCCGACGAAACTTAGGTTGATCGTGCCATTTTTACTTTTGGAGAGACGATGCAGGGATTCACGACAGTGGAATATATAAGGTCGGTGTCCTGGAGGATCCCTATCATCGTTATTGGCAGTGTTGACATTCAAGTTGTCAGTGCCATCCAGATGGAGGTTATGTTGCCATCCGAGAACTTCGGTCTCTAGCAAGAAGGGATGTCAATAGTCACACCCTTCGAGGTCTACGGATGTCGAGTGTTGTTGGTCGTCGGGTAATACGGCCAGGGCTTCCGTTAGTGTTTCCAAACTGTTGTAGGTGTGATGCAACTTGTGAAGTCAAGTTGATTTTTGAATCAGTGGCACGAGTAATGTGCTGCATACTGTCGGTCGAGGGCACCGGCCTACCCGCAAATACCTGTACACCGAATCCATGGGTTGGAGACATGTCACACCGTACCCGTGTCCGCCATACTACCCGCCATCGAAATGTCGCGGTGTTATCCGTCCGCAACCCTAATCCTTGAACATTGTCGTGAACGTCGGATCCCAATCAAGGAACCAGCAACCTTTCTACATCCGATGTGAAGGCGCTGATTAAGAACGGTCGAGGTCTCTGAGAGCCCGCGTTGAGCGAAAGTTCATTGGTTTAATTCCGATTATCAGCCGCTCATATCCCCCCCTAAGCACCTCCGCTTTGCGAACATTCAATGATCGATGTGCTGGCAACCGATCGCGCCAGCATTCTTGCGGCACAACGGGGACCTTGGAATTGCGCACAGCTTCGGTTGCGAAAGGGGGACACCTTAAAACGACGCCATCATGATTTGGGGGATCACAATCATTCTAGCGTTTAAGCGCTGTACATGAGCATGAGACAGTATAACTGTAAGTAACGGCCCGGCGGTCTCAGACTGTCAAGGCTGTACGATTTGAAGTTGCTTAGTGTGCAAAGTATGAAGGCACGGACGGCCTGATTCAGTGGCAGTTCAACAAATAGGGGTGTGAATGACAGATGTTGATGCAGCAATCCGAAATCAGAAGAGATTATAGATGAGGCGTATAATAGAAACACTCTACAGAACAATTAATCGCGGGGCGCGGATGATTAACGTACACGCGAATGGCAATTCCTTTATGCTAATCCAGACAAGGTACTGATGGACGGTGGCATGGTGCTGATGTCCGTGTGGGAACTCGTTCTGCTGAGGTTGGGGGGGTCGGAAGGAGTCGGAGCCGTGCTCGAATTAGTCTTCGCGCTGGTAGCAGTGTTGAAGGCAGTGAGATTGAAGGCACCCGTAGTGTTGAAAAGAGCAGTAGCTTCGCGGATTCTGGCAGGGCAGAGGTCGCTCCAGGCACCTGCCATCGATTGCTGTTACACAACCCAGTCAAGTTGCTGAAGAATCTGATTACGCACTCGGCAAAACAGTATTCTGCTGTATGGCAGCCGTATCCGGCGCCTCTGCCATTACCACAGCAAAACCACTAGAATCACGAGTCAGTGGATGAACAAGATCGGCTAGGACACGTACTTGAACAAGTGGAAATCGATATGGCTGAGGAAGCTTCAGAATGGGTAGTAGGGATCTGCCAATCGTCACTTACCAGTGCAGAATCCATGGTCCGGGATTGTCTGTGATAAATCGGAATGTGATGTTCGATTTTTGGGCTTCCGAGCCCATCGAAACCGTATCCCTTCTCAGAGGATTGACAAAATTCGGGGTGCTATTCGTAGATGTGCGAATGACGTCGAAGTTGTGCTGCAAATTTCGCTCGGTAAAGTTACGCCATTAATAAAAGTGACTCACGCCGTGGAGATGGATACCGTGCTGTGATGATAGATTTCAGTCGGAAGAGCGGATCTATCATCAAGGATTACTGACCGGACTACCCCTAGCGCCTCCTGGCGTGAGATCGTTGGCGGGCATGTGAACCTCGATGACTTTATTCCTGGGTAGTTCGTAGACACTGCCGCTGGGAAGGAGTTCAGTGGGATGACGAGCGCCGCTGAGTATTTGAAGGAGGACGGGTGCTGGCGGGGGTCTGAAGCGAACTCCGTTGACATTGAAGCTGTTGTTGAATCCAGGTACGAGGGATAGGACAACGTCTGCTTTCCCCAGTTCGGAGATGCCGGGAGGAGGGTGGTTGTCAAGAGGATGGAGTCGACTCTCTTCGAAGTGTGCGGTGGCTAGTCCTTGCTTCGTCGTTGGGTCCCGTGTCGGCGCGCCAGCGTAACGTAGTATCGCCGAGTTCTGCCCACTAATGAACGTTTGGTTCCCATGGTTGGGCAATGCACGTATCCAGTAGTTGTCTGTTGGTTGATCAGCAGCGACCACGACAGAGTATCGCTGCCCTGCAAGGACCTGGAGCCAATCAACTTCCTGTGGGCGGACCTCGACGCCGTCTGCCTCGATGATCGTCATTCGATGGCCGTCGATGGTGAAGTTGTGCCACGCGTCACAGGATGCGCCGATGATACGGAAGCGATAGCGTTTGCCTTGTTCGACATTGACAACCGAAAGAGGTGTTTGGGGACCTCCGAAATAGCGTCCTTTTCCATTGATAGTAGTCGCATTGGGAGTGAAGGGCGGGGCGATTTGCCGCGACGGTATATGCCACCTATGCATGTCTGGGTAACGAGAATATTCAAGAGCAATGTGTAAAACTTACCAGTCCGCAAGTGTAATAATCGTGTTCTCTATAAAAGTATAGTCAGTCATGTGAGCGGGTCAAATAATAGAAATTGTAGACAAACCATCGTCAACGTCGTACAAATGAGCATGAGGATCATCAGGGTCATAAATTATCAATGGGCCACGAAGTCCGTCGCAATACTGCAATTCATGATGGGAATGGTACCAATAGGTGCCCGTCTGATTCTCAGCGTTGAAGCGATACTGAAAGTTCTGGCCAGGTTCAATCGGACATTGAGTAATGAAAGAAACGCCGTCTGCCCAGTTAGATCTGTTCTGGAAGATTCCGTGCCAATGCTGAAGACGAAGGCTCCGTCAAAGCAGGAACGAAGTAAATGTCGAATGAACTTACGATTGTAGTTGTCAGCTCCATGGTGGGGTCATGCAGGTTGTTGATGACGTTGATTGAGATATTGCGACCCTGATATCGCACGCGTCATATTTCATGGCTCCCAAACGAGAAGAGTAGTGGACCACGAACCTTTTGCGCCTTGATGATCGGACCGGGAAAGGTACCACCAGCCAAGGTAGCACTGGGGACGCACGTCAAAAAGATATTCTTCACCAAAGAGATAAACCAACCTTCGGGAGAAGCCATCTGGCGCGATCACTTTGTTCGTGATCTCAAGCTGGCCATTGGTAGCGTCGATGATACCCGGGGAATCAGAACCGTCAGACCTCGTACGGACTCGAGAGCCAGGTTTAGACACGAGAGAGACCGCCTCCAACGAACCGACGACAGAGAGAAGGAAGATCAGAGACGTCAACGGGAATGCGTGCATCTTGAGTGCGTCGAGAATCGAGATGGACTTGAGGGATCGCCGTGCTCGAGAAAGGTGGTATGGGATGAGAAGTTTCGTCGCTCGAGTTCTGCATTTTATACGTTGAAACCAAGTCTCAGCTCATAACGAGTTGGTCGGTGCGATTTGAAACCGAGGTTGGCGACGCGCCGTATTGAATAGTAGACCGTCCGAATCGACTCAGACGCATGCCATTCCCAACTGGACCTGGACTCGACTAGTCATTATCGCGATCCTGTTGCGCGGAAGCATCGAAAGCCTTCAAGTCCGATATGTTGGGAACGAGCCATCGCCAAGGATAGTAGTTGATGTCAACATCTGTTTGTAACTCCGCGCCGACTCAACCTCGACCTAGTTTATGTATGGGCAAACGAACCAAAAACTTGTCAGGATTATCTCGTTTTGCGAAGCAAGCCTTTCAACAAAATACAGCACCAGATTCATCCTCCAAAGTCGCCGGAAGCTCATCCAGCCAATACGATGTGGTGACAGCTACCGAAAACTCCCCTCAAATTGAATCGATCGGCTCATCATGGCATGCATGCGAGGCAACCGGGCTCGTACCACACTACAAAACCGCCTCCGAGGTTCCTGAGCACCTGAAAAAATGTACGGAGCCTCTCCGTTGATCGGGTACGCTCTCACCGTACACCACGCAGACTTTTCTCAGCGAAAACGCTATTTCACCCTCTACGACGAAGGATGCTTGTTAGACGAGGAAGGGTGGTACAGTGTCACTCCGGAGCTGATCGCAACCCAGGTTGCAGAAAGATGTCGGTGCGACACGGTCCTCGATGCCTTTTGTGGCGTTGGCGGAAACGCCATCGCATTTGCTAAAACATGCGAACACGGTGTGCACGTACCAAGTCTGTTTCGTCCATATCTAACACGCGTTCCGTTAACAGTAATTGCACTGGACATCTCTCCGACGAGGTTGGCACTCGCGAAACACAACGCAGTCATATACGGCGTCGCCGATCGCATCGAGTTTGTCCTGGCCGATTATATCTCATTTGCACATGCGTACATTTCTCGACCAGCTGGGAAGCGCCCCATCGACATCGTCTTCCTCAGTCCGCCTTGGGGAGGTCCAGACTATATGTTACAAGGGAACAATGACGTCGAACTTGTCAGCGAGCAGACGTACGCTTCTCCCGAGCGCCACCCAGAATTTAGTCTTGCAAACGTCAAGCCTATTCATGGTGCCGATCTTTTCCATCTTACTCGAAAAATCACCCACAACGTGGCTTACTTCCTACCTCGAAATACGAGCTTGGACGAGATATCAGCGTTGCTGACGGATAGCCCGCCAGAAGAAAAGGTAGAAGTCGAGGAGGAGTGGATGGGTACCAAATTGAAGGCTCTCACGTGTTACTTTGGTGGCCTTCCATATGGCCAACAGCATCTTTTCTAATCGCAATCACTATTGGTGACATTAATGTGCGCTTGAAATAAGTGCGATTATCATTTATCACCGAGGCTCGCACCGCTTCTCATAGAGCGGAGGGGGCTGCGTGCTGAACAAAGTATTCGAACGTTCCATATCCATGTCACTCACTTACACGGAGGTTACTTAGATGTTCAAGAACAATACACGACGTACCAAGATATAAAGTATGTAACGTGTGGTAACGGATTCATGCCAATGTGATCTTTTGAGTAGGACACCAACAAGTAATGACGCTGCTGGGCTCACTGCCAACAAGCCTATTATACGCATGATCTCTTTGCTCTTCAATGACATGCGTTACCGCCAGACACCCCGAGTCCACCGTCAAACACAGCGACCATTGCGTCGACGACGAGGGTACTATTTCTGACTATACAGCCCCCTTTGCCCATGCATTTTCGCAGGATTGTCCCCTGTCATCGTCGCTAAGAATACTACTGTGTGCAACATAGTCTGTATCGACGCCAAGGCTCGTACCACGAGGTGCTATTCATGCACCACCTGCACCACTCAGTTACTATGCCGGTTCACCTTCGCATCGTTATGCAAGCAGGGAGAAATCACAGCATGGAGATTCCGGAACAATCGTTCGCTTGTGAACACCGCAACACGCAAAGTACTAACGTTGCACCTTGGTGACGTTGCGATACAATAACCCTCCTCCGTTGGCACCGGACGAGTACCATACGTTCGATATCTACTATTGCACGGACGTATTTTGTGCCACAAGTGGCGTTCCCGCCGGAACTCAGTTGAACCGGAAGCGACTTCATCCGTTGACCCTACCTCCATCAGATCGAGCCACAGGTCAATTCGGCAAGCTCATGGAAAAATACTCCCGGTCCGAAGCGGCATCACTCGAAAGCAAACATGTACATGTCGACAGAGAACTATAATGGTTCCTAGAAACCGTGAATCATTTCTTTCTTCCTTGGACTTCAAGTTGGTCTCCAATGCGATATTACTCAGTGTCACCAAGGGGCTCAATGCAAGCGAGTTATTCAATTCAGACAAAAAGATACATTATAATTATTTATTCCGTATTACCTTTTTTTCAGACCATTTTATTTATTTTCGAATTATTGTTATGAGTACAAATCTAGCTCGTCATGTAGGCTCAACGTGCAAACCCGCGGCGCAGCAAGGTATGCATCCACAAGCGAATTAATCGACTGATATTGCGTCTCGTCCTGAGGCCTGACCGCCACATATCGTATACACTCGCCAAACATCGCGTGACATTGTGTGATAAAATGGTGACAACGTGACAATATTAAAAATTAAATTAGCGAAACAAGAATTACGTACAGATCTCACGCGCACGCCTCACACCAACACAGTACCCGTTGTGTGGTGACGGCAAAGACGTCGACCATTTATAAGAAGTTAAAGAAATTGGCGAACAATAAGTTGTCAGGGAGGGGCTTACACATTTATTGTTCTCTTTCGTTTTTCTCTTAATGCTTTGGGTGGACGAGGTGACAGCGTTCTCAGTAAGGAGGTCTAAGTACATAGAACTCTGCAAACTGCCGAGGTCTACCGTACATTAAAAGAATCATAAAAATAGTCTACAAAACAAATGCTAGCACGACTTGCCCCGAACTGAACCCGTCTCGATCGCGAGGATACCTGCGTACCTCCCATTGACAATCCGTCAATTAAAAGTTTCCTTCCGCGGGCCCGCTCCGCAAGGACTGTGCTGTACTGGTCGGTCCCCCCACCCCCCGATCCGGGGCTCAAGCGCCCAAGTGTGACCCAGCCATGCACATCGTGACCATCTCGCGACGTGCGCCCGTGTGATCATGGGGGAATATTATCTGGCCACGGTTCGCATATCCGAACCGGCGTGCCCGTACGATGGATACGGATGGGGGGAATTGTAATGACAATCGAGGTTGACCCATGTAATCCAACGCATTAGAGTGCGGGACGTCGTTCGAATGGCCCGTCAGAAAGTAGGAACGAATCTGCGCTTCCATATAATCCCCAGACTTCGGTCGTGAATTCCTGGGAGGGTTGGGCATGCCGTGCGCGTTGGAGGTTCAAGATGAGGCGACACGTCTATGTGAGAGTGGGGAGAAAAAGGAAACGATGTCAATACCCGAAAAGCCGCTGGGCAGTATTAAAATAGGACGACATACAGCTACGGAGGTAACCACCGGGATCCAGCTTTCATAGATAAGTCAGGAAGTGGCTCAGAAGATGAGATGGGTAACGGGACGTACAAGATCATCAGAGTTGTTATAGGGCTATCGTACAGTGTCCAAATGAAAATACACACAAGAAATACTTGCGTGCGTGTCGACTCAGCTCCTCAATTCGAAAAATGTAAGAAAGTTGACTCGCTTACCAGCAATGCACACGAACACCAACAGTCCATCGCGGATGGTCACACAGGCAATGTTCGACCTTGCTCGGGCGGAGCGTTCCCGTTTGCGATAAGCCAACCACAAGAGCATGGCCTGTGATACAAACGTGCCGACGACGAACACGAAAATCGTCTTTGGTACCTGGGTCATTGCGCAAGTAGAGTCGTACATCGTCGTGGGGATGGCCGATACCGCGGATGCAATGGTGGTCACAAACTCTATCAGAACAGCAAACGTTCCTAAATAACTGCTGAACGTGCCCGTCCCGTAGAGTGCATAGACTAACCACAACGTCAGAAGGGGGAACACAGCAAACCCGGAAGGTACACACTTCGGAGGAGCAAGACGACATCGAAGCAAAGCATAAGCAACGTGCTCACTACCATCTCAACGAGACGATATATTCGACAATATTGAAGGGGTATCGTATGATTGGCGAAGTACCCCACTTGAATGCTAAATACCGCACTAGAGTTGGATAGTCAGGTCTATCCCACACGATGAGGCAAAGAGACATTTACGTCTGCAAAGCCAGCGCAAAGTATTTCCCAAAGAAATACAACCACTTGATATAGGCGGTGCGTGGCATACTAGTGCATAGCAGGAGTTACCTTCCACATGATTTCGCTTGAAAGAATTCGACGCACGTCCAAATAAATTTGACTTCATCGTCGAATGCGACTACCCCTTCCCAGACAGTGACCATCCACGAAGCAGCTAAGTTGACATTTAGGGGGTTATATGCGATAGATATGGACAACTGTGTCGCTCACCTGCAGTATACCCACAAAGCTGCCATAGCTCCATAGATTCAGAATTTGGTGCACTCATGCGACGTCTTTGGCCTCGTTCTGGCTTGATTAAACAGCACAGTCAACATCCACGTCCTTTTCCTGTAGGCTGCAGTCGTGACGGGGAAAGCTACGCACCTGAGCGGGTTTGTAAGGAACGACTGGCAACGCTGGCGCGCAAGCGCAACCAACTGTGGCCGAAAGAGCACAGGACGATGGGGGGCGGAATCCGCAACTTCATATAGACCCACGCAAACTAAAAGTAACGTTAAAGTTGCGTCCGCAAACAGCATTATCGCACGGGTACGGACTTTGTCCGGATCCCTGAATGCTCCGCCAATTCGGGACATTTTAGGTCGGAGATGCAAACTGGTTCATATATGGGTTCTACGGCGGCGCCCAATGACCGCAACGCTAAGGCTAGTTGGCGCGACGTGTTCGGCGGAGAACAGTTCTTGAGGGGAGTTTATAGACCAGATCGGTCCTCCCAAGCGTCCATAACTTCTCGATCTCTGTAGTAAAGATGAGAATCATTGGGTATGGCCTCAACATAAACTCGCTTGGCAAGTTTGGTCAGTAACATCCACCGGCGCAGGGTCAAGTGATAATCGATAATGACGTACAACGGTGCCATTGGACGCCGCCGCATCGGGCCTTTCCGCAAGGATCTTAAGAGTCATGTTTCTTAATCCGACTATAAATCCCGCGACATGCCGAAAAACCACCGCAACCAGTTTGATTCGTTTGTAGAGTGCGACCCCGCTTCTACTCGTCGATGCGGCCCGGATCCGCCATTGTTGTTCTTCTGATTTCCCACTCTATCAACACTGCTGCGGCTCCGATTCTACAATTTGGTGCTTGCAATTTACAGAAATCTGCAGACGGCAGTATTCGCTTAGTTACTTGACTCGGGCAAGTCCTTACGGACAGGCACCAGGCTGTTGTGCCTTAATTGGATCCCCTCTCTAACACAACATATCAATGAGATAAAGCCGATCTGTGTGTGCAAACCTACTACTACTTCACTCTCCCGCCGACTTCCACGCGCAGGGTCCTGCATGTCCCCTTCCCAACGCATCGCGTGACGCCCTCATTATCGCCGAACCAACCATCGCTCGGCGTTGACTCAACAGAGTTGACAGACCACCCTCACGGTATATTATATACCATGCCACAGGATGCCACATCGCCCCCCTTACAACGAAACGTTCAATCCTTGTTCGATAACAAAGCATACGTTCGACGCGGTGGTCGGGATTCGCAGTGCGCACGCTGAGTGCCTGCCATCATCGTTCGACCTGGTGGCGCAGGAACATCCACTTTCACCGAAAGAACTGATAAATCAACAATAGAGAACAAAGCGTTCCCGGGCTGGAAAGGCGTGAAACGCGGATCAAACAGATGCATACGTACTCGAACATGATGTCGCCCGATCCGGAATGGAGGTACACGGGCCGCGCGACAACCAACGCTGAAACATGAATTGCAGTGCCGATTTAGACAGGGGCGGGACTGCATGATGAGATAGAAAACACTGAGGACCGTAAACTTCAAGGCGGTACCCTCTCTTGTCGCGAGTGTTGCCGACATAGTGGACATTGTTCGTAAAGCGGAGGATGATTTATAATAGAGAGCTGTGCGACTAACGTAGTGGCGCTGCGATCACCGGATGCGCAGAAGATGAATCAAGTCCTTCTGTTCTGCGGATTTGAATGCGAATTACCTGAAGAGAACAAAGAGAAATGGGGCTTTCTCGACGGCACACTGGATGGCACGAGAGTCAAAAGATGATCGTGAGCCATCCCTCAACGACGGTTCCCTGATGACAAACAGGTGAACACTTGAGAACATACCGAATAAATGGGATTTGGACGCACGACCAAAGGCAATCTCCCCATCACAATGGCATTGGATGAACGAGCAAGATGTGAGGGGGATTGTGCGTGTTACGCACGATATTTTCTACAAAAGTCCGAGTGTTATGCAGGGCGTACCGTAATATTTGCTGTCACCCGCAGCCCAGATAAGCAGAATAATCTAGAATTTGTGTCCATTACGTGGCTTGGAGGCCGCAGTCGTGAGTCAACGGTCGTTCTCCAAGGGATAGCGAATGCGTCGAACCGTGCTGACTTTGTCAAACTTTTCAGCTGGTGGACGAACGTTGCCTACATCTCACCTCTATCAAGATTAGCTCTAAGGACTGTTAAGATCTGCATAGACAATCTGTTACGTTGATAAAAAAAAATGGCACTTGTCCCACTGAAGGGAGAGTTCTGATTGGCTGTGTGCTTCCAAGATGGGCAAAACCCTGAACTCACCCTTTGAAAGATAAATTTTTAAAAGTTGAATTCAACTCTCCAGCAACCTTTCGATTTATTGATCCTGGAGTGTCCGAGAAGACGGCTGGGAGTGGAGTATCGTTCCGTAATAGAGTCGCGATGTTTCGGGTGGAGCACCGTTCGCCACAGTATCATGATGTGCAGTTCACAGTGGGCTGCGGGCAGCGTCCCACTGGCAGGCTCGACACACAACCTATTCTTTGTAGTAATGTTCGCACTGCTCCTCCGCCGATGGTGTGTGGTATCGACAAGTATGGGAATCATGGACGGCGGCGATAGGCTGACAATGATGTCGTTAGATCCAGGACGGCGACCTGATACATGGCTGAAAACTGACAGGTTTAAATAACTTTGGTGAACAGCACTAGTATGGCATAGTGCTGGTAGACGTGAGTATAATTGTTGCACAAGGCTGGGACGCGATTCATTTCACCGCTAGGCGATGGGAATGGAACTTGAAATGAACAAAGTACCATTTCGTTGTCCGTCCATAACATGCCGTAACGACTTCCCAAAGCGACAAGTCGATGCCTTGACGCGTTCTCCCATTGGGGTGCTCCGCGGCGTCCCCCCCGGGACCCCATTCTCAAGCACTTACCTCGACCGGATGCGTACTTCAGGTTTCTCGTTATCTCTTCCCTCGAAATGTCATACTCTCTCTCACCGCGCCAACCCGAGTATGATCGCCGCCGCCCAACCTGATCACGGCCTTCGGCGCATGCGAGCCCAATGGCGGGGGTGACGTATTCGATATTCGGTTCTTGGCCAACGACTACGCGTGCACCGATCTGCAGGGGCCCCGTGCATTGCAGGCCTGGGCCCAAACTGGGCGCTTGATGATCCGTCCAAGCTCCGCCCCTCGAGCGGACGGACGATGATGAACTTTGCGAAATTGAGTTCCCCGACAACTCGGAAAAGACAGGGATCGCGTGAGGAATAGGGGGAAGGTGGAGTGGGGCGGTCGCACAAGCGAAGACGCGGCTCACCTGGAAGAAGTAGGCGGTGAGGCATTGTTCGTCGCAGCTCGACGCAGGTCCGTTTGGCGCCATCAATCTGTCGCATGTCTGCCAACAGGATCCTGGAAGACCAAGCCAGCGGGAGTGGGAATACGCTTATGGTGCCTCACCATTCGCTGGTTCGTCAAACTAGGATAGTAGGCATGTGTTGCGCAAGTCAACCTGCAAGGGGGATCTGTAGGAAGAAAGAATGGTGAGCAGACCATTGGACACTGACCCAAGTAGTAAGCGTGTCGGGACGAGGCTGAGAGCAGCACCTCTTCCTAGTGGCCAAACTCAAAATTGCGGAAACTGGTGTAACTGGACTACAACGTGTGGATGCGCCACGACCAGGATCGGTTGAGCACAAGGTGCTTCCAGGAGCAGGGCGATGGCATCGTTCAGACGTGTTTTCTATACAATAAACTCGATAATATGCATACGCGCTCGACAAATGCACGAAGGAAGCAAGGATAGCGACGTCGACAGTTGACATCATGAATCATCATCGGAATCGCCCGCCAGTCGACTGAGCGTCGAGCCATTGAAAGCACCTGCAAAGACGAACCACTACAATTAACACACTGTCCATTCGATCATCACAAGCAGATAGAACACGCACGACCGAGTGAGGGGGGGTGTCTTCCATGGTAGGCAGCAAGGGAAGGCGAAGGTGTCGACGGCGCAGAGCTTGTCGAAGCCCCAAGGGACACACCAAATGGGGATGGAGTACTAGGCATGGAATACTGCAACGTCCGAGAAGGTGTCGATACGGGCGAGGGGACGTACGATGAAGTGAAGGAACGTTGTGTTTGTGGACTCGCCTATCGAGACGGCCATGCAAGATGCCCGCGTCAGCAACGACATGAACATTGAACACGACCAGGGTACACTCACACCTGGAGACAGGATTGTCCGCCGTTTTTTCTGGCCTTGAGGGGTGAGCAGGCTTTTGGCGGGCGATGAAGGTAAAGGTGGAAGTGGCGTTCGTGGATATTGGATTGCGACAGCAGCCTGGATAAGGTTGAGAGCAAGCAAGCCTGATAGCGCTATCTCTGGCAGAAAAAAGAGAACCATGTCAGACATCCAACGTGGAGTGGACACGTCGGCATACCAGCAGCGCAGACTGCCCAGAAAACATTGACATCACGCTCTCCGCGCACGACATTGAGAGCTGTCCACAATGATGGGACGGGTAACAAGTAGGTGAGCAAGACGAGGGTGACGAGGGTGAGCGTAGAGTTGCGCAATCGCACAAACGCCTCGTTTTTGTGGGGTTTCGAGAAATGCGCAAACTGCTTGGCTTTGGACGTGGCAAAGAGCAGGGAAGCTGGGGACATCGTATTCGAGGGTGCAGCGGCCATTGTCTTGGTGGTTCAACTGAGCCCTTTGTTAATAACGCGCTGATCACGTGCCCCTTGAATCATGTAATCGAGCACCTGCTACAGACAACCCTCGCCTTCTCGCGGTGATGGCCCCACAAGGGCCAATGGGCGGGATGGAAGCGAATCCTGCGCCTCGACTTCCACTGGGGGTTTGTGCGGGCCGACGTTCTTCGTGGTTCGACAACAATCTCTTCGACGCCGAGTTTAGCTCACTCCCGAAATCCATGTCCACAGTGCCTTCAGTCGCGCCCGCCGAGGTGATGGGCTATGGGAGAGCAGAGAAGGACAGCTCGAGGCTGATTCCCGTCCCACTCCAGCAAGTTCTCTTTGGCTTGTTATCAGAGCTCCACGAGACCAATGACCCTCTCGTAGACACCCAGAAACGCAATTCATGCACCCCGATTGTCGACGCCATGTCCC
>JBBPNE010000602.1:0-16671 GCA_038090735.1 Xerocomellus amylosporus | reverse complement strand
TGTGAGCTCTGGTTGGCTCGCATGCACTCAAATCAGGGTCAAATCAAATCCCTTCCCTTTTCGTTTGTCCAGAGGGTGTTCAGAACCCCCTCGTGACCTCGGCTAACCTGGTTCTGTCTTGCAGATGCTAGTATATGATACAATACCTGACCCAGTAACCAAGAGCAACGAGGGGATGGTGATACATTTTTTTTCCAACTTTCCTCACCCATCATTCAAAGTGGTTGAACGAGGCCGTGATATCAGAACACTCTTGGCGTAAACTTTCTGCCACTTTCGTCGAGCGCACGTTCGACAACCTTCATCGCTTGCAGAACCCGTTCTTCTTCAAACCGGCGCCCGATCACTTGCACACCGACCGGTAACCCATGCATCGCTTCTGCATCATAGACAGAGTATGCGCCTTTGCCAGCTGCACCCATCCGTTGGTATTCCTGGCTCTTTTGGAAATCTTTGGGTAGCGCATCCGACTCTCCGTTCACAAAAGTCACCGGAAGAACCCCGGCAACGTAGTCGACCTGTTACACAGGGTCAGTCGTACAGGGCGGGGGAAGCGAAGGGGCAGTACTACGCACGATGTTACATATCATACCCAACGCGGCGGAGAGCAACGTGACCTTCTCGGCTGCCCCTGTCGGAAAGGCCGGCATGGGATGAGGCACAGTCAGGACGAAATCCAAGCCCTCCGCCTCCCAGGCATCGTGCCATCGCTCCCGATATTCATCCCGAGCGACGACGAGCGCACGCTCTTCGGCCGCTGTCTTGGTGTGCGACGACTCAATCAAAGATGCCCAGACTTCATCTCCCGTGAAGCTGCGAGTAAGCATGGCAAGGAACTTCTTGACGAACAGCGGCAACTGCAAGAGGAACCTGGAGCCGCTCATGACAGCGTCCAACTTTTCATCTTTACGCAAGGGCTCGAAATATCCCGCCCCTTATAAACGATCGGAATCAAGTGAAATGAAGCAGGAGGGTGACTCACCAGCGTCAGAGAAGCACAATTGTAAGCCGATGTTGAAGCCCTCTACAATGGATGGTGGGGTGCTGGAGACGTTTGTAGGCATAGTCCACGCATGGCATGAGATGCAAAGACCCACAAATTCACGACTTCGTAACCTTGTCTCGTCAGTGCGTCCGAAACCCATTCCAAAGCTCGACGGCAGGCGGGAGTCGGTGGCATCACCCCTACCACATAAAATCCATAGCCCCGACGTTGATGAAAATCTTGGACTCACCATCTTCCCATATGACCCCCCATCGTAATTTTTCATCTTTGAGGTCAACTTGCCTCCAAGGCAATGGAACACACTGCCACACACGAAGCACCAGGGGTTAGAGCGCACCCTTGGCACGCAATATTGCCTCACCGTGTGATCATAATTCCATGGCTTCATGTCCACGACTCGCTTCCAGAATTCTTCCAGGTCATCCAAGCGCCGTGCCATCGGCGAACACGAAGTACCGACAAACTCTTGACCAGGCAGTGGCGGCAATATACCCTGACTCGGAAACCTGCCAATGGAAGACCGCATCCCATATATTCCGCAGCAGTGAGCAGGCCACCGGACGCTTCCCCCAACATCCGTGCCGATTTCAATTAGGCTTCCGCGACTAGCCAAAAGAGCGGCACCGCCACCGGTAGAAGCTCCGCTTACGAACTTGTCGTTGTATGGATTACACGTGCGACCAAAGAGGTCCGAGGAGGTCTCGAGGCCAAAAAGTCCAGGGGGTGTCGTCGTTTTCGCGTGAATGATCGCCCCGGCATCTTGCAAAAGTCGGACAATGGCGGCGGAGGAAGCGGCGGGCCTGTTTACTCTCGAAGAATATCCCATTGTCGTATCAAACCCCTTGATGTCGATGCAGTCCTTGACGCTGACAAGGACACCGGACAACGGGTGGGTGGATTCGTGGGTGTCTGATTTATGCTCGCCACGCGGTGGCTCAGTGACTGTGGGTTCCTGCAACATGATAAGAGCTAAACAGTTGGTTGCTTTCTGAGCCGACACGACTTTCTTGCCGTAGGCTTGCAGTATCGTGGACACAGACAGGGTGCCAGCCTCACGGCGACGTACGAGTTCACGTAAAGAGAGATCGAGGATTTTATGGTCTTGTTCAGTGCAACTCTCCGAGAAAGAGGCTGGAAGGGCGTCAAGCTGGTGCTGACGCTCCTGTTGCTTTGCAGTACTGAACGGTCTGAGTGAACGGTCGTGCAGAAAGTCTCAAGAGGACTCACCAGTCTCGACGATGGAGGGAGACAGAGAACATGGTGGGTGATTTAGCAGACAGATATGATGCAAGTGGCGCCTTATGTACGGCCAAGGTGCAAGGGTCACCTGTTGTGTCCACTGGGCGTCATTCACTCTTGTAAACGCATCGGCTAGATATTTTGTGACCCTGCTGGCAGGTGTCAAAGGTCGTGAGAAACCTGACGAGTCGCTACCGCATGCGTTGCGGACTGTTTCGAATCACCACGGAGAAGTTGGAAAGCCGATCTGATCGCCACAGAACTTTGCGAACCTGATGCGGATGGTGGGGGACTGAGAATAGCGCGGGCCGTGCACGAAAATTAGGTGCTGTTTAACCATTCATGAGCTCTGAGCAGCTATCAATGCATACCGAGGGGGCTCGTAAACTTCAATCTGTGGCCGACGATCGGCCTGGAAGAACTACTTTAAATTAAAAGCGAGGTGAATATTTGATTTCTAGTGGATCAGAATGAAAACATGCACCAAACCGATAGAACACGAGATATAATTAATATCTGTGTTCTCGTGCCTGTTTATTCACGCCCATTTGCGCTCATACGGGAAGGGGGGGCAGTCGTCGTGCACCGCTGAGAGTACGGTATTCAAGCATATTGTATCATCCACGTACTTAGCGCCATACCATGGCACAACGGTTATTGCGAAGGAATAGCCTCCAGTGACTATCCCCGGGCCCCGTCAGACGGACAGCAGTGAACAATTGGAACTTTCTGAAACATACCCTGCTAGCTCGGTATGGGCATCATGACCCAATGTACGACGCCGTCTCCTCCCGTTGCGACAGGTCATTTCCGTCTGATGGTGCTGACAAGTTCGAGGGGAACACTCACGATTATAGCTTTATTGCCAGTGCGGGAGATCTTTGCACACCCTTGACCGAGCCCGAAATGAGCGTGACGGAAATACTGGCCGAATACAAGGCCGGATAGGATGAATAATTCAACTCTGCCTGATTGGATGGCTTGCGTTAATTGCTATGAGCGTAAACGTTTAAACCGGGAACATTCCGACGACCACGGGAGGAGCCTCTAAGCTTCCTCGGCCGGGTCATCTGGAGAAGATAAGCTGGAAGCGGGTCCGAATAGAAACCCGGTTATCACAATCTTGGAGGTGGTCACATGAGAAGGGGAAACACGTCAACAAGTGTCAACAGACGCGCGCCACACTCATTCAACGATCGTCGCGACTGTGTCTGCCGTGGACGACGATGCTGCTCTCCAGTTTTCACTCCTCCAGCCCTCTCACATGTTCCACTCCCAGCCGCTCCTCCTACTATTCCGCGCGGAGCAGCCAGCCCATGAACTCCTCCCCTCTCGCCTCTCCGACCTATTCGTCTCCGACACGCGAAGCACAGGAGCGGCGGCGGTCACAGTATAAATCAAAGATATCCGCATCCTGCCGTACGCCCGTCACCCCAGCCTCTGCAAAACTCCTCTTCCGCACCAGCAGCCAAACGTCAGAGGAGCCACAAAAAGCATTTCTCAGGGAACGCTTCCAAGCCCGGTGTAGAGAACACGCACAGAAGCTGCGCCAGCGCGCCGTCAACTCGCACAGAAGCAGTGACAGGTACTCCGACGTATTCATGGATTGTGACGACGACGACGACGAAGAGTCGGACGATGTCGTCATGCAGGATGAGGTGCGTTGTCATACATAGGGGCCCCCCGCGTTCCACTGATAGTGGACGGAACGTAGCTCTTCCGGAGAATCATGCAAAGCACAAACCATAAGAAAAAACACTCGTATCGCGTCTCTTACGCCCTCGAAGTCGGCTCGTCGTTTGATCCGGACATGGAGGATCCAAGCTCGTGGGAAAACGAGCTGCAGGGCAAGTTTGGAGGGTACTACCTTTTCCTGTCCACTTATTCGTGCCTCTAGATCGAAAATCGAGTAGTACCGGACCAACTCCTGACGACTTGGAAGAAGAAGAGCTCCTTGAATATGCTGAGAAATGTGCAGCACTCGCGGACTTTGCAGATCTGGATCTCGCGGCCGACGACAGTGATATCGATACTGACTTGCCACATCGAACATGCCAATCACGAGACATGCGTCAGATGAGTGATATGGACGTGTCTTGATTATTTTCTGCTTCTTTTCTGCGTCGTTTATTATACGTATGTATCAATATTATGTTGCTCTGGATATCGGAACGAGTAGTCTGTCTCGGAGTACGCGTGACAACCCACAGTGCGTCATACGGTAGTGGATACAACCCCTAGTCGATGTCCCTTCACACGGACTTTGATCCCTTGCAAGCACCTGTCTAACACGTACTAATCTGCAGAGCGGCTGAAATGAACGGCAGTCCGGGAACGCGATTGACCGACAAGCCTGCGCAACCACCGAACGATCGTGTTCGAGGGTCAGTGGAAAGGACCACGAGTTGCGAAGACGAACCTACCACAGGCGACATGCGCACGCCTGGACCATCCGAGGACGATGAAGAAGCCGTCATTAACCGACTTGGACGCTGCTCAACGCTGTTCAAGATGACCCAGACAATCCAGGGCCCAGGCGACGAAGCGGTGGTATTATGCGGTGTTCGGAGCAACCAAGAACGTCATGAATGCGAGCGAAACGAGCACGTCGACGAGACGATCGACGAGCAGGAGGTGTCGAGGGCGATCGAGACTGCCAATAACAATGGCGATGGCGCCGAACACGACGAGGGACCAAGTTTAATGGGTGATGAAACGAGCGGCGCACGCCGCGACTCGAAATGAGTCGAAACGAAGTCGCTAGTTGCAGACGAGGCGAGTCGGCGGTTCACGCGCAGGTTTAACAGCGTACGTCCATGGAATGCCCCAGGAGACCCGTAAAGGCACTGGATTCACGCCGTCGGCGTGGAAGACTCGAGATGTCGATGGGCTCTCACCAAGTCATATGGTCGCGTCAAAGCCATATCGGGCGAATAGGGCCGATCGGATATGGAGTAAGTAGCGATGATGTAGAAGTGTTCCAGAGGGCCGAAACATGAGCACAGCCCGGTGTTGGACCAACAACCGTGACTTATTATACCATATCGGGTAATCGCTCAAGTATCCCACGTTCATCAATTATCGTACATAATTTCAGTTGTGCCTTCAAGTTGGAACTTTCAGTTGGTTTCATACTTTAATTACCTTCTATATATCCTTTGCACTACCGTAGACCCACTTTCGTTTGAGGGGAATTGTATATGTCACTGTGGTACATCGCGACCGCTTACACGTATACCCTTCCGAGAGCACAAACGACAGGTTTCACGAGAAACGCCGCCAGGAGAAAATGACGCGATGGATCGACCGGACTGATAGACTTGGAGTGTATCACAGCCGATCTCATCGTGGAAATGATTCCCCCATAGGCAGTGAACCGACTGCCTATGGAAACTGTTTGATACACTGCGATCTGGATACACATTCATCGACCTCCTTCAGAACACACGAAGCCTCGTCGATAGCAAGACCAGTACGCAGACTCAGGTGGTCAGCGCTCAGCTGCCAACCCCTTGACCTTCTCCCAAGACCACCCCACTCCTGCCGGCGCGCTGACCACAGACACGACTCGTCGACAATCATCTACAAGGGAACGTCGTCTAGTGAGATGACGGTCGGGAAGTAGTCCTCGACATCGCGCGAAGCAGCACCAAGTGGATCAATCGCGCTCGCTAGTTGGCAGCGACATCGCGAGCTTGCTCACCTGTTGGTTCCGCGCTACTAGCAGCAACGTGGGACCGTCTGCTAGGCACCGAATGGTCGCCATGCAAACTCACAACATCGCGCGTCCGACTTCCCTTTGGATAGAAATTGTCGTTCCAAAGGACGAGGTGTCCTTCATGTTCAGCTTCTGATGACATGAGTAGCTCAACCATACCTTTAGTATATCCGCAGAGAAATAATAATAAGTTTGCAGAGCGACATCAAGCAACAATACGACTTGCTCTGGCTTGGGTGGATATGTGTGACATTCCCCTTGTTCGGCAGTCCTGAATCATACTTGCCTCGTCGCCCTTCGAGGGCTATGATTGCTAAGTATGCCGGGATTATATCATATGGGGGTATGGAGGGCGCCGAATTCGTGATACCAGTTCGTGAGCACAGGTGAGATCTTCAATGCGTCGGTGAGGGATGAGGTCAACTTGGCACACCAAGCTTGCTCGGCCCGGGATTCATGCAACACGCGGGCTTTTGAAGCCGTGCTGCCTTCGTTTTAAACTCCGCCAACACTTGATCTTCGTGCACTTTAATGAACCTTGGCGAGCTCGAACATGTCGTGCTGCGACGACAGGGTTGTACTGCGGTTCATTGGGATTTTTCTCCGGGTCATTCGGACACAGGCCATTTCAACAGCGATCGTCAGCGCAGCATGGTAACTTCCTGATTTGTGTTCGGGGTTTTAAACGAACTTGAAGACCTGCCTAATTTGGGTGACGACTCTCCTTTTGCGAGCGAGACGTGAGGCGAGGCTAGCGGAGGCATCCTTCGAGGATGCCTCCGGCGATCTTTGTAAGGTCTCTCTCTTTCCGTCCAAAGAGCGGGCCCGTGCGTCATTGCTCTCCCAAGGATATAAAGAATCCCGTCGTCTCGTCTTGCATGCCTTCCCCCCCACCCTCTTTTTTCTCTTCCCCCCACATCCACCTACTTCGTCCCTTTAGATTCCCCTTCTTCATCGTCACAGCGTACTATTTACGTCAATCCCGCTGATTCAGGCTTCTCTTTCTCTTATTCGAGCATCCCCGATCCACCCCCATGTGCCCTTCCCCTTCCTCGCCGCCACAAACTCCCGTAACGACTTCAGACGAATCCCATACCCACTCCGTTAAATACACCCTACACTCTGAAGAACACCCCATACGACCACAGCCCGACTCACCGTCGTCGTCTATACAGTCTCCCGCGCCACCCACACCGCCTGTCTCGTCCTCTCACCACACCGCCGTCAATACCAGTACATTCATGTCTGGGATCCATTCAAAAGTCCAGCCTAATTCCCCCTCGCAAAACATGACCACAACTTCCATTTCAACCAATAGTAATCCTTCTTGTCTTTTATTTCCAGAGCCTGCAGCCCCACCGCGGCGCGACCAGCCTGTAAAAGTTTCATCTCGGCCGCTCGCATCCGGTATCGTCGACGACGTGTCTTTGTCTAAGTCATTTCGACGGTCCATCACACGTACGTCGCTGGTTCTGCCATCGGCAGCGCTTCAATGACACTTCCCCTTTGTACAAGCTTCTTTCAGCTTTCCAGGTGCCTCCAACTCCGCGACTACATACGACCATATTTTCCCAGACTCTGCAGATTCTTATTGCACGTTAACTGCAGCATCCTCGACTGAATCGGTTTCTGCTACTTCTCAACAGACGCCGAATGTTTATATCAATGGCCTCCCTCCTCATTTCTCCGAACAAGATCTCTTCGCTCTCGCTCGACCGTTCGGTGATATCAAAAGCGTCCGGACATTCACTCGGCACGTGAGCGAGAAACCTACGTTGGTCCTTCTGGTCTCTGTCGCTGCTGATGGTGAGATTGACTTCTTTTTTCTGTTCTAGGGGTTATGGATTCGTTCTGTGAGTCCGTCTTGAAAATTTCCATGCCTAGCGACTTACTCAGATCTCCGCATATCTCCGTAGCTTC
The DNA here is from genome assembly GCA_038090735.1 of Xerocomellus amylosporus. NCBI lineage: Eukaryota > Fungi > Basidiomycota > Agaricomycetes > Boletales > Boletaceae > Xerocomellus > Xerocomellus amylosporus. Next base: position 8,788 of record JBBPNE010000602.1, on the reverse strand, counting down.
AATGATGTGGATTCTGCTCAAAGGTGTATCGAAGGACTTCGAACGCAACGTAACCTTCATCCATCGTTTTCCAAGGTGAGTTAGAATTCGATTCAAAGTCATCTTTTTAACGGTCCTCGTAGCAAGTACATCGGATCCCTGGCACGGAATACGCTCAGCACAATGCCGTCCAGTCGACCGATCAAGACGAAAGTAGCTTCAAGTCGCGCATGGAGAAACTCAAGGATACTACCTCGACTAATCTCTACATCGAAGGGTGGGTCATTCTCCTCCCGTTGTGTTACAGTTGCTCAATTACCCCAAGACTTCCGTTGTCGATTGACGAAGAGGTACCGTTCGATAGTACCACCGAAACTGACAAAACTTGATAACGCCGTGGTTGTACAGAGTCTTGCTGCTTTGATACTCCCCTACAAGATCAAAAGTAGTCGCTTCTTTAAGACTAAACTGAGTAATCCTCCTCGTATCATCGCCTTCGTCCGGTACGTTCACATATTTCTCCTGTCTCTAGTCGATACCTAACTGTGGGTCAAAGTCTCGAGACTCGTACCGCAGCGGAGGAAACCATCGAATGTTTGCACGGAAGGATGGTGCGCGGATTGCATGATCCTGGTTGCAGAATTTCTGTACGCTTTGCTGATAGTACTGAGCAACGAGAACTCAGAGTTCGTATTTTTGCGTTTCGTTAAGCGCCTCTTACTGACACGGATATTAATTATAGCGTACTGAGAGGACATTGAAGAATGGCGATCAATCTCCTTCACGGTTAACTATCGCTCAGGCTTCCCTGCTCAACCTCCATGGCCAAGAGCTTCAAGCGAATATCCGCGACGTTGCGGGGGTTAAGCCTCAGCGCCTCACCAACTCGCGCCCGGACAATCAGGCTGCTTTCCACCCTAGCTCTGACTCTGGGTTGCTTCCTACGTCTCGTTCATTACCTTCCAGGCTGTGTTATACATACAGCGAGTCGCCATTGCTATCCACTTCAGACCTCCAGAGCACATCGGAGATGGACACTCTGCTGCAATCAATACAAAACATGGGTTACGACGACGGGTCGTTGGACAGCACGATGAGAAGCTTAGCCTTCGACAACGAATACCTCATGACGCAGCAGGCCCAGCTTCGGGCCCTTGCAAGTGCTGCATTGCTGTCGCCCAACCCACTTCCCATCACGCTGCCTCGAGGTCATGCTCAAGCACGCAACGGCTTTACTCCCGCCGAGGAGCTCATTCTTGACGCACACACGCAACGTCTCCAATTGCAGGCACGATTATCACAATCCTCGCCAGCATTTGAGCCGATATCCTCGTTGAGAAATCCCAATGCAAACGTTCGAAGTCTCGATCCTGCGTCTCACAAGCCATTCCAGGCATCAGGGCTTGCTGGAAGGGCAATGTTCTCTCAAGATACTTTGCCTACGATCTCGGAGGATGACTTTCATGCCATGGGTCACCTAGTCCGCGCCTTCCCGCCGGCTCCTCACGGGTTTCAAGGACTAGTTGATGGCTGTCCTCCTAACGCACCCGCTACGACAAGCACCATATTTATGCGTCCACCTAGCCGTGCCGTCAGCATCGTCCCGCCACCACCAGATTATGAAGAGCCTGGGAGGCGACCAAAAGGTCATCACGAACGTGCCGAGCGATCAATAGGGTCTAAGCAGATTTCATACCCTTCTTCTTCGTTTAACAATCGCCAGTCTATTCCGTCGGGCGAAAGCAAACCGCATCCTTCCTTGCTGCAAGCCTCTACACGCCCGAACAATATCAGCAACAGCAGCAACCGCAATACTAGCACTATATCTTGTGATAGTAATATTGAACTCCAACATACCTATATGTATTCGCATGGCGACGCTCGGGGCTGCCCTGAAGAAGACAATGGTCCACGCTTCCGCTCCTCGTTCGCATCACACATCTACGCCAAAAGATCGCCCCAACTTGGCGAACAGCATTCGACAGTCAAGGAAGGACCGAAGTCTCCTGCCGTCGTTTCCCCTGCGCTCACCTATTCATCCCGTACACCATCGACATTGAGTCCAGCCACACCGTTCTTTGGCTCTTTTGCGGGCAGTCAAGATGCCTTTGAGGTGATGACGATGGAGAACGAGGATGTGGCAGAGAGAAAGCTGAAGGGGAGAGTGGCTAACAAGTGAGACAAGTTAGAGACTCGTACCGTTGCGTCGCCGCCGTAGTGTTTTTATGTTTTGGAAAGAGACTGTCGCGTTCATCGTTTTTATAGCATATGTAGTTATCACGGCACAACCCACAGTAATAGTCCATACTATGAGAAATTTTGGAAGTCGTTGGATTTGCTGATTGTGAAGGAACGCGAAACTACCAAAGAGGGGATTGCTTCTTCTGCATATTGCGTCACTTGGGGCAAACTCGAATAGGTACTCAGCATGATCATGATGCTGACCCAGCTTTGGCTGGCTTCACGACCTAGCGCTCCGCTCTTGACTGAGAGTCAATGAGTGGGACCTTTAATTGACCCATTGGATTGCTTCTTCGCTGTCGGGACGAGCCTCGGATATAATATCAGGGCCTCCACAACGAGCACTTCTCCGCCCTCAAACGTGCTCACCCGCCGTCCTGCCCTTCATGTCAGCAACAATCCTTGGCAACTGGCGCCTCGCGTTCACTTCTGCAGACATTGAGCTCGAAGCCCATTCATGTTTCCAAGTGCGCCAGAGCGGGCCATCTCCGCCGCTGCTCCCGACGCGGCCCGACATGATTCGCATTCAACCCTTGGCGGTGGTGAGGATCCTGACACCGAGTCCATCATGGCACTTGCCATGTGTCTCCTGACAATAAATTGGATTCTGTACGTGTCTCGAGTCATCTGAACAATGTGCCCTGGGACGCTCGCACTCGGAGGCGGCGTCGCCGCTATTGCGGTCGCACGGTGGTACTCGAAAGCCGTCATTTGTCCGAGTCCGTCCTTGCTTCTACATTCGTTTTCGGACCTGCTATTATCGCATGGCAGCACTGATTTCCCTTGGTATTATGAAAACCGCAAGCCTTGTATGACTGGAAACGCCACTGTATACTTGATACGACGTTGGTATGCTCGAACAGTGTCGGCTGGTTCGAAATGGGCCTACATAGTAGGCTGAGTTACAGTGTCGGCTGAGCGGAGAATGAATTGGGTCGAGTTGGGCGGTTTCGGTATTTCTTCGTTCCTTGTTTTTATACACCTGCACGCTCGTTCTCTCCACTCTCTTTTCACTCTTTCACCCTTCATCGTCATGTTCGGTCGCCGCATCCTCGCCACCGCTGCCCTTGTCGCCGCTTGTGCTCAAGCACAGCTCTCCATCACCAACCCCGGTCCCAATTCTTGGTGGGGTACGTCCCGAAACCCCGTCTTTACGCACCATCCTCTGATTTTCGTTTTTCACTCCTCCAACAGTCGCTGGCTCTGTCAACACGCTTGCCTGGACTTGTGACACGTCTCCATACTCTGAGTATACTGTTGTGTCAGTCTAGTCTCGTCTTGTTTCCTGCGTGCGAACGTCCGAGACTGACGCATAATGCACTAGCATGACTAACTCGGACACTTCCATCTTGTCTGCCCCTCTCGCATTGATCGCCAGCGTCCCCAACTATGACTGCTCCTTGACAGTCAACCAACAGCAGTCGTCCCTGGCTGTCTCGACCGGTTGGACCATCTCGCTCGCGAACAACGTGAACCTCTCTGACGTGCGTCCCCTCTCCCACTTTTTTTAACATTCGATTTCGGAATCGCAACGTGCTTAATGAATGTGTGTGTCATGCAGATCTACGCCTCTGCCCAGTTTGAAGTCAAGGCGGCTGGCTCTCCTTATCCCGTCTCGACCTCCGCGGCGTCGTCTGGTAGCGCAACTAGCTCTGCTGGCTCGGCGTCGTCGACATCTACGAGCAGCACTGGGGCTGGTTCTGCCAACTACATCCCCGCTGGCATGAGCATTGCCGCTGCCCTCGTCCTCGGTCTCGTTGTCGCGTGAGGGACCGCGTAGATGTGTCGATGGGCCATTGCAAAAGGAGGGTGAAATAATACTACAGCCATCGTCACGGACTTGTCACGGACTCTGAGTATGAATTTGACACTCTGGATGCTTGTTATACCCTATGCAGAGCCATGTTATAGGCGGGACGACTGCCTCTTTTTTTCTTCTTTTAATTTTTTTTGAAGATTGGGGTCGGTTTCTTGTCTTTTTTCGTCGTTGATAATTTTACTTTTCTCTACCTCCCTTGTTTCTTTTCTCGACCAGTTGTTGTTCGCGTCGTGTTGTGATATGGACGTCGTTTTTACTGTCTGACTCGCATGAGTCGAACTCCTCTCTAGGACATGTCGCTCGCAAATGTCGAGAGGTGCCACGAGTCTCTGCGCACTATCTACTTTACGTATGGCTCTTTTCGCGCTCCATTTTGAAACTCGAGTCGAACATGTGCGTTGCTCTCTAGACTTTCTCTCTCAAAACCTCTTGTATCACCGTTGTGTTGACCTGCAGGTCTCTGCTTTGATCGCGGCAGCGTCACACGTATCGGTGGTGGAGGTGCGGCGTTTTCATTCATTCTGGACTTCGTCGCTTTTTTTTCTTGACGGCATGGTTGCTACGATGCCGGGACGGATTCGCAGGGGCGGCCTCGTTGTGGAAAGTTGTACCACGCTCCTAAGGATATAAATATTGCTCGCAAGGCCCGAGCCATGGGGACGTTTCTTTCCGACTTGCTGACCGCATCACATACATATGTGAGGCCATGGGCATGCTCTAATTATGAGGCACCTTTGGACGAGACGCGGGCTAACCGTTCGGGTGAGTAGTTCATTTCAGGGGTCTCGCACGAGTGATATATGCGCATATAGGCAACTCTGGGAATATGCAAGTCGGCCAGGACGCCACTTTTGCAGTCCAGTCGGTGTAATTAGGACCTTGGGCGTTGTTCCAGGGCTGGAGAGTTCGTTGCAATCCAAGTTGGGTGAGGCAATGTGCTTTATCTATAGAATATCCCGAATTCCGCTATCCATCTCCGATCTCAATCGGCATCGTCCGGGGGCACCGTTTATCTATTGCCACATCTCGACTCCTCTTTCTTTCTCCCCACCAATCCACCATGGCGAACGTCTTCGTGAGTGTTCCCTCCTACACACATATATCTCGCTGACCCCACTCAGTTCGACATCGCAATCGACGGCAAGGATGCTGGCCGCATCACGTTCAAGCTCTATGACGACGCCGTGCCAAAGACGACCAAGAACTTCCGTGAGCTCGCCACAGGCCAACACGGCTATGGTTACGCGGGATCCTCGTTCCACCGTATCATTCCCGGTTTCATGCTCCAGGGCGGGGACTTTACCCGCGGTAATGGCACGGGCGGTAAATCGATCTACGGCGAAAAGTTTGCAGGTACGTTAGCATCCCCGCGTCGAGGAGATCGTCGCCCAGATCTCACGTGGATATGTAGATGAGAACTTCGAGTTGAAGCACACCAAACCTGGGATACTCTCGATGGCGAACGCTGGCAAGAACACCAACGGTTCCCAGTTTTTCATCACCGTCGCCACCACTTCTTGGCTCGACAATGCTCACGTCGTGTTTGGTACGTCGTCGTCGTCGTGTATGAGACGATCAGTCCTCATCTGAACGTTGACTCGCCATGTAGGCGAAGTCGTCGACAATTACGCACTCGTCAAGGAGATCGAGAGACTCGGAACTCCGGGTGGATCGGTTAAGAAGAAGGTCGTTATCGCCAAGTCTGGAATTGTTTAGATCGGTGTTTGGCGGCGAAGGCGAGAACTACCAATGTTTTTACTTGTACAATGTTTGCGTCGTTCCGTGACTGCATCTCGAATTGCTGTCGACTCTTTGGCATAAAATGTCGACGTGGTTTCGTTTCCTTCATCGATCGCAGAGGATCATCGAGCCCAAGCCGAAGCCTTCGTTATGAAGGTAGCATGCGCGATTTATCCCACTTATGCGGCTTGTCAAGTGCTCCTTCCTCGTCCTTCCTGGTACACCCGCTACGTCGGGAAGAGATCGCATTGATCAGTAGTATCTCCTACCCTGCCTCGTCGTCTTGAAATTGCTGCGTTGTCGTGTCATTGCCGGATCCTCGCGCCAAAGAGACACGGCGTCTTTCAGATGACCCTATCTTCAGGTGGCTTCTTCAGCTTGAAGTCTATCTTGATAAGCATCAACGAGACGAGCGAGGCCAAGCCCATAGGTGGATCTCCTGTCGCCAGTTCGTCATCGGAGTAACTTGACCCCCGGCAACCATTTCATGACGATCTCGAGACACGATACCGACTACACGCTGGGTAGTCACAGAATGATGGCACTGACATTGTACATTGTAGGTGTGTGCATACTAACAGCCTTTCCACTTTCACCCTAAAGAACACCCGACCTGGCGATCGTGACCCGCGCCTGAAGATCCCCACTCGGACTCCCAATGTTCTCGATCACCTTGACGAGTTCGTAATTCTCGACGACTTCACCTACAAAGAAGAGTTAGGGATGGATCGTCGCATGCACGACGACGCTGCGCACCAAACACGACGTGCTTGTTGTCGAGCCACTCGGTGACGACGGTGGTGATGAAGAACTGGGAGCCGTTGGTGTTCTTGCCGGCGTTGGCCATCGAGAGCAAGCCAGGTTTGGTGTGCCTCAACCCAAAGTTCTCGTCTGCGTAGTACCGTACACCCCCATTGTCAGATCCGCGACGATCCGACTCGAAGCGGGGCGAGAGCGAGCGCACCTGCAAACCTTTCGCCGTAGATCGATTTACCGCCCGTGCCATCGCCGCGGGTAAAGTCGCCGCCCTGGAGCATGAAACCGGGGATGACACGGTGGAACGAGGATCCTTGGTACCCGAAGCCGTACTGGCCCGTGGCGAGTTCGCGGAAGTTCCTGGCCGTCTTTGGCACGACCTCGTCGAAAAGCCTGAACACGATGCGGCCAGCTTCTTGGCCGTTGATTGTGATGTCGAACTGGGGGGGTAGATTAGCGTGCGATCGGGCAGGGTTGGAGGAAGAGCGGACGCACGTATACGAATGACATGGTGGATCGAGAGATGTCTAATCGCGGCGTCGTCGTGTTTTAACAGGAACCCTCCGGACGATGCCGGTTTGGATCTCTCAGCATCTAAAAAAAATGTTTTTGGGTGGTCTGCTGACCGAATTCTATGTTGGTGCAAGCCTCCTTTTACATTTTCAGAGGAGGCCATCTTACCCCTTATCATTATGAATGTTCTGTTGGAATCTTGAATGGTGTCTTAGTGCTGTGACGCACGAGGTCGCTAATCTAACAAGAAGATCGATGTAGAATACTTCAGAGGACATCTCAGGCATATAGGTAATGCGGCTCGCACCAAGTGGTCGTGGTAGTGAATGGAACGCAACGCATCGCGTTGCAAAGTTCTCTTCGTAATCGCATTCGTAGTACCACTCGAGCATGCACGCAATCATAATATACTAGCACCATCGACACTTGGGTCTGAGACTAGTCACATCCGCAACTCGACAACACACCCAACCATCCTCCTCACGCGACTCTCCTACTGAAACAAACGCAACGTCAGCACCGCCCCCTACCAAACCAACGACCAACGAACCGCTTTCATACACGCCCGGGTCGCGGGATAGCGCGCACGGACGTCGTCGACGTCGATCTGCGCCACGCACTCCTCGTCCTCGTTCACGAGCGTCACGTCCGAATCCATCACGCACATCTCCTCGACTCGCTCCTCTTCTTCTTTTTCTTCGTGCGCTTCCGCCTCGACCTGGGCGTGTTCGTGTTCCACGGGACCTCTGCTAGGTGGATCGATCGTCGACGCGCGCGGCCCACCATCGACGTCGTCGACTAGCTTCTTGCTCGCCATCGGTGGGGGTAGGTACGTGATCACACGTGGCTTCACCTCGGGCGCCCGCATCGGCGTCGGCGTCCCCCGTGCAAGACCAAGAAGCGGGAGACGGAACCGCCCAGACTGCCTCGCCCCGCTCGATTTCGCCACGCGCGTCGCTGACGGGACCTTTCGCTTCGTGCGCGCCAGCGTCGACCACTCGGCGTCCGGATCGTCGTCTTCGCCAAAGGCGTAGGCAGTGATGCGACGTCGTGATGCAGACGGGGCGGGTGGCGCTGTGTCCGGGTCCAGAGGGCGTGTTGTGCACGTGCGTGGTGGGATGGGTTCGGGCGAGGCTGGGCGCTTGCGTTTCGGTTCTGGGGTGCGTATATGCGGGGGATCGGTAGCGCCTTGCCGAGGTTCAGGCACCAGTGGAAGAGGGGGAGGGGGAGACACGCAGGTCGCCTCGTCGAGCGCATCCAGTAGCCAACTGGGTGCCATCCCCTGAGCCGTGTTCCCCGGGAAACGTGGGGGCGGGGAAGCACAAGGGAGATCGTTGGTGGGCCTCCTGTCGGTGCACGCGGGTGCAGATACAAGCGGTGGTGACGATAGGCGCATGGTATGCGCTGAGGGACAAGGAAGACCTCGATACACTTACCAAGTGCCAGGGTTAGATGATCTTACCTGGGACTGGAACATGGGACCGAAAGCCAGGAGAACTGTGATGAAACGTAGGACGGCCTCCGACAGGCGCGAGCAGGCGCACCGGGGATGACCTGGAGGGGCGATGGGTGCCCAAGGTGCGTCTTGGCTTGAACGGGGGGGGAGCATGGGCGGGTCGGACGAACTGGTCAGAAACGGTGGATATATGCGCGGGTTTTTGCTTTTCGAGTGTTTCTACCGCATGAATTGGAGATCCTGCCTGCGGTTTGTGAGTGGGAAAAGGCAAATCCAAGGGTTCA
>JBBPNE010000601.1:0-16683 GCA_038090735.1 Xerocomellus amylosporus | reverse complement strand
AGTCATCTACATCGACGATGTCCTCTTTATGGGTTCCAACCCAAAGATCGTGAAAGGACACAAAGAAGATTTTATGAAGATCTGGGAATCCAGAGATCTTGGAGAAGCCAAGGAATACCTAGGCAGCTGTATTATCCATAATTGCAAGGAACACATGATCACTCTCAATCAGTGCAATTATGTGAACAAAGTTCTCAAAGGATTCAGGTTGCAAAATGCTAAACCGGTACAGACACCTGTACCCACCGGTTATAATCCAAGAATCTCAGATACGGAAGCTACTTCCGAACTCCGCTCACAGTATCAATCTGTGATAGGATCTTTGCTTTATATCATGCTTGGAACAAGACCAGATATAGCCTTCGCGGTTATCTGCATGTCAAAATTCTGTGCAAATCCTTCACAAGAACATCTTGGTCGGGCACTTTATATTGTGAGATACCTTGGATCAACCAAGAATCTTACTTTGAAGTTTAATGGTGCCAACCATGACGGATTTCTTGGATACACAGATAGTGATTGGGCTACTAATCCTGATGATCGGAAATCCATCACAGGATATGTTCTTTTCCTTGCTAACGCACCTGTCTCATGGTTAACCAGAAGACAGAAAAACATAGCATTATCCTCTACCGAAGTGGAATACGTGACAATGTCGGATACCGCAAGACAAATATCTTGGATAACGTCACTCTTAGGCGAAATTGGTTTCAATATACTGAAAGTACTGCTTTACTGTGATAACCAGGGAGCTATCTTTCTGGCAACCAATCCAGCTCAAGAAATGTGATCAAAACACATAGGAATTCGCTACCACTAGATCCGCAAATGTGCGGAAGAAGGAGATAAGATAGATCTCTTTTATATTCCTACTGATGAACAACTTGCAGACATTTTTACCAAGAATTTATCACCTGCCAAGTTCGAAAATATTTGTAAAGGTCTTCGTTTCGTCTCTTCATCCTTATCATAATCTCAAGGAGGAGTGTTGAGATTTATATTTGACACATAGGTCTAGCCCATTCTACTTCTGTACTTCTATTGCAGCCGGGCCTAGACCATCTTACATAAGTATGATGACATTATGATCTAGACTCTTATCTCTTATCTAGAGATAAGGATTACTCCTTTAGGCTAATTGCCTTATATGTACATGGTCTGCGTGCACACAGCTGTAGTATATAAAGGTGGCTTAACCACCTCATTCAATAACAAGTTCTCTATGAGCCCACTACCTGCAACTTGCTCTATTCTCTCCCTCCTGCAAGAAGCCTGTCAAGTAGGTTTCTCTTACTTGAATTCCTCTATAGCTTCCCTCTGCGCTATCCTCTTGAGAGTACCCTATACTTTCATTTGCCAGACCACAAGAGGAACTTTCCAGCCCAAATGATCCCCTCAACTATCATCGTAGATTAACAAACCACCCACATTACTGGTGAGACTAAGTTACTCACCAACTCAATACTTCTTGATTGTGTGTTGATTCATCTAGGAGAAATTTCCCTAGCTTATAGTCTGTCATCCATGGAAGCTTAGGCACATTGTCTGGGAAACTATTGCAGTTTTGAGTTGCCTTTTCTTAGAAAGACAACACCGTGGTTTGTATTGGTAAGCGCTCTTCTTTACTAACCTTGTGATAAGTTGTAAAGGCTTCCCTTATGTTACAGTTTTTCTCCTTTGTCATCGTTTGTACCTTCTTTGCTTCGCTCATTGTACTCATGTCCTAATGGGTATGTTTCGCTCAGACTGGATTCACTGTCTCCTTGTCGTTGATACACTGAATCCCTCTTTCTTTGTCTTATGATCGTCTCGCACTGTTCCCTATCTACTACCGGGGGAGACATGACTTTATCGTTGTTATGTATCTCGTATCTTCGTATCATCGGACTTTATTCTCCTTAACTGATTCTCTCGTATCAGTTACGTATTCCTGCTTACTCACTGTTCTGTCTGATTCTCCGATGTTTTATGATGACGCGTCCTCTAGTACTTATACTAGACCGTCTGTACTATGTACTTCATTCTTGATCTACGCAATCTAGCGTCGACTAGCATCCTTGACCTTTGGTCTCGTCCGCAGTCTCCTAAGCCCTAGTCTCTGTCGAGGCCTCTTAGTCCCTTGAGTCCCTTGAGTTCCTTCGTCATCCGAACCTCTGTCTCTGAGACATTGTGACTCTTCGTGAGCTCCTCCTCAGACCCAGACGTTGTCCCGCTTCGACTCTGGTCAACGTCTCGCGTAACACCTTAGAGAGGTAAAGTGCATTGAAGCCCCAGAGTCAAGAATCCAATGGTTTTTAAGTTCATCATGTCTGTGTTCACACTTTGCACAGTTGCAATGAGTTTCATTGCATGGGTGTACACTACCACAAATATTTATATAACTACTAGCTGTGGGCACAAGAGCTGCCATTAGTGAGTCATGTGGTGTATCAAAGGAAATGGGTACTGACAAACACATACGGACAAACCTGTCATCTCCATCTCCACCATCCAAGCCATAGACGCCAATGATGTCATCTTCATTCCATTAATCAACGGGAGGTGCCATGATGGCCTTCTGGCGAGACCGCTTAGCATACTTGGTGGGAGGAGGAGAGTCGGGTTCTGACTCATAAATAGCTTCTAGCCTTGTGGCGAGCTGTGGCGGATCATCCAGTGTAATAGTGGAAGACAATGCAATGACAGAGGATAAGAAGTTTGGCCCATGTGTAAAAAGCCCACTGTCCAAGGACTGAATGGTCTCAATGGAAGGAGGAATCTTCAACCAATGAGCCAGAGAGAACACCTCTTAGATTCTAGTGTGGAAAGGTGGAGCTCCTGTTCCTTGGTAGAGACTGGCAGGATAGTGGGTGAGGGCACAAGGATACATGACGAGCTCAGGACCAGAGGTGTAAATGACCGAAGCAATATGAGTGTGGAAGTGAGGGGCATTAGCCTCCTTCTCTTTCTGCTTCTTGCCAGAGCGTTTACCGTGCTTCCACTTCTTCTTCGAGCCATCGCCACTAGGGATTTGCATGAGTATACCCCAGGGTACCACCGGGCATATCCGTACCCATACCTGGGTATGGGTATGTATCTGCTGCAGGTAATGAAAAGCAGACCTGGGGTATGACCCACGATGGGTCATACCCATGGGTATCTTGTACATCAAATATAATAATTTATTACTACAGTACAGTATTATACTGAGTGTCAGGACTCAACAGGTGGTAGTGGTGGGCCTACCAGTGTGCTCACAGCACATTTCGGGTGCTGGTAGGTGGCTGGAAGGGGTCGGGTATAGGGGGTGACAGGGCACTCACGGGGGTGGTGGGATTGTCAGTGCACTTGCGGGAGGGGGGAACCGCCACCATCGTCACATGTGGAGGGATGAGGCAAGGGCAAGGTGTCAGCAGCAGCATGTGACAAGGTCAGTGGAGGTGAGACGAGGTGCCATTGTGGTCATCGCATGTGGAGGATCAAGGTGAGTGAGGACGGGCACTGTCTTCGTCATCACGTGTGGAGGGTCAAGGCAAAGGCAAGGCAAGGGCAAGGCACCATTGTGGTTGCATGACAAGGTTGTGGGCAAGGCAAAGACGAGGACGAGGTGCTGTCTTCATCATTCCATGTGGAGGGTCAAGGTGAGGGTGAGGCATTGGCAGCAGCGCATGACGAGGTGGGTGAAGGCGAGGACAAGGACAAGGGCGAGGTGCCATTGCCGGCGTCGTGCACGGCCCCCCCTCTTATGAACACCCTCATGGCTACTGTGACGCTGTGCTCCTGTGCTCCTGTGCTGGCCCAGTGATGTCTATGGTAATGATTTGGATCATTCCCCCCTTTCCTTATTTACTTATGATGTTCTTGAGGTGTCGCCCAAGTCCATGTGGTTTTCATCCCAAAAGCAAAAAACGAATTACTGGCATCCCTTACCGCTGCTTCTTTGTGTTATGTACGCTTCTTCTGTGTTCTTCCTGGTAGGCCTAGCATTGGACTATACCAGGTCGAACACATAGATCCTATGCTGGGTTTTCTGACAGGCATTGTCCCACTCACCAAAGTATTGCAGGTGCTTGACCTCGTGCCAGTATTCGACACTGTGTTCCCCGATGTAGCTTCCAGTAGCAAAACATGCATGGAGGGCTACTGACATTACTATTTGAATACCTTCATTGATAAGGACACATTCTGCGCTTTACAGTAGTAGTTCAGTAGTATGCAATCATCACTTCGATTTGTAGATGATCTAGTCTATCTACTGATAGTCATTAATCATGATGAAATCTTTCTTCCACATGCGAGGTCAAATCTTGAACAGATCTTCAGCCACTCAGAGGCTTCCTTCCCATAGTCGTAAATGTCTGTAATGTGTCAAACTTCTGCTGCCGCATACTTCATTTCAGTTGTATTACAGATAGTGGCGACACAATATAATTTAGGGTTTGCAATGTACTATCAGGTAAGTGAGCTCAAATGAGACAATTACATACACCGTTCCTTTACCGAATGATCAAACCGCTGAGAATCCGGTAATTTGACTGTCTAAGATGATCCGAAATGATCAAATCGCCATTGGTCTCGATTTGTCTTCTCGCACTGTTTGACATGTTCTATCCTATTTCAACACCAATGGAGCCATCCGTACCCTGAAGAGAAACCAGCTGAGGCTGAAAAGAAGAGAAATGGATGTCTTCAGGATGCCAATGTTGAGGTAAGTCCAATATCTGTGAAATGTAGCACTCACATCATGTTACTATAGCTTCTACTTGGCACGGTTCAAAAGGCGCCTGATTTGTACCTCGATGAGCTCCAGAAAATGTTAGCAACATCAAGCGGAGTTGAGGTTTCACGCTCAACTGTGTGGCGAACACTTTATAGAGCAGGATTTACAATGAAAAACATAGCTATTCTATTACTTCAATTCAGTTTGCTCACAATGTTCACTCTTCTATCAGGTTACACGTGTTGCAGCTGAACATTTGGCTGCAAAACGGCTCGACTACAAGAATTGGATTGGCAAATATGATGCAGAACAACTTGTCTTCATAGATGAGAGTTCTGTTCATCGCAGAACAACATATCATGGTTGAGCCTGGTCCTTCCAAGGTTCAAATGCACAACATAAGGCATTCTTTGTACGAGGACGACACAAAGTATGTTATTGATTATCGTGATTATTGCTAACGATCCCAAAGCTTTTCGGTTCTTCCTGCACTATTCCTTCGTGATGGCATCTTGCACTGCACATTGTCGAGGGATCGTTTTGTACAGCAACATTCAAACGATTCATCAAATGTCTTCTTGAACACATGAACCCGTTTCCTGAGCTGAACTCGGTGATTGTCATGGACAACTGTGCAATCCACAAACATATCTACATCTGGGAATTGATCAAGAGCAAGTAAGTCATATTAGTACCATAACATCTCAAACATGATCTGATCTGTATAGAGAGGAGTCCGCTGTGAATGTTCGCCACCATATTCTCTGTTATGGTTTAGTTGTTGGCCACTCTTTTTCCCTTTCCTTGTCGCTCGGTGGAGTCCTCTCTCACCTCGCTTGCCCAAGCACAGTCCACTCGTTGTCCCAACCCCTAGCCCTGGGCGTTCTCCTGGCCACTCTTTTTCCCTTTCCTTGTCGCTTGGTGGAGTCCTCTCTCACCTCGCTTGCCCAAGCACAGTCCACTCATTGTCCCAACCCCTAGCCCTGAGCGTTCTCCTGACATCGTAGCTGCTGTGCGCTCCATCTAGCAGGTATCCAACAGTCATGCCAACCCGGTGACTGTCTCCCTCATTCTCTCTCCTCTTTCGGACATGCATACGTATGCCTTCCACTTTTGGTTCACTTGGTCCTTGCACAGTCACACTTACTCCGCAGTCATTTGCTTGTCCCCTTTTGGACTTACTTCCCATTTCTGGTAGTCGCACTCACCCAGTGGCTGCTCCCTATTCCCCATTTGGCCTATGGCAATTCCTGCCCGATATGTCTTCCTCTGGAGTCGTACTACAGTACAGCTTGGTCCGTGCACTTACTTAGTTCCCTATATAAGTAGCACTGTTTCCCAGTACTCGCTCCCTATCTGATTCTACACAATCTACTTGTGTAGTTCCAAGATCATCCAGCTGGGACTTATAGTCGCCAATCTGAGAACCTAAGTCTATTCAGACTTAGCGGGATTTCTAAGTGTCTTCGCACTACACTTGAGTGTGCACTTCAACCTTGGTTCTACGCATCAGCGTAAGATTCTCCTGATTTCAACCCAATCGAACTTGCTTTCTCTGCAATGAAGTATCACCTTCACAGGAATGGTGATTATGTCCGGAGAGTGATGACTGAGATGTCGGACAATGAAATATGTATACACCAGGCTCATCAGAGCAATGTACATTATCACCCCCGAGGATGCATTTGGTTGGTATTGTCATTGTGGCTACATCTAACTGTCGTATAAGGGGGTGGGGGGAGTGCCGTATGTTCAAAATATCATTTGTTTTCGCATCCATCCACTCGAGCATAAGTTCATAATCACACAATTCGGATCACATTGCAAAGTGAGTAGATAACGCATGACAAAAAACAAGTGCGACACATTCTAAGAACCATCAGATTCTCCAGGAAAGACCCAACGACCAGACCTCACGGCAACTAAATCCATTCTGGCATACTGCATGATCAAGATGGCTATGCCTCTCTCGACTCCAAGCCAATTCTCCAGTTCTGTCAGCTTGACAAATTCAGATATGAACTGGGATATATGAAGAAACCTTCTTCACCTTAGAACTACCCCAAACAGTGAGTAACAAGTATCATAATCCTTGCTATGTTGATCACGGTCAAGAAACAAGAACTGGCAAGGGATAATCTCGAAGTTGGGGGCGTTGCGATCAGCTACTGGGTCAGAGGGGAGTGGGCTGGAAGATCACATATTGACAGATGACATTGGTGTTGAACTGCGACTGAATGGTGGCGTCCCGTGAGGGTGAAGGGAGTCGGAAGAATCCACTGGTGTGTGGTTGTCGTTGACTCCCTGATGGCCTGCCCCTTGGCATGATGGAACGATATAGACAGGGGGAGGGTAGCCATAGGGAGCAGCACCTTGATATGCCAGGTATCCTGTCACTTCGTTCTGAGGTGGAGGAACCGTGCGTGTTTGTGGCTGTACGTCACAGAATGTTAGGGAAAGGGGTTTGTCATCAACTGTTGCCTTACCCTCAACCTATGTTTTCATAACACTATTAGTGTACTATGGTCATATAAACATAAAGTCAACCTACAATTTACATCGCCCAAAACCTCATACTGGAGAGTGTCAATGGGTAGCAGATACTTGCTCCTGGTGGCAAATAACACAATATGTCTGTTTGCGACCCTTTTGTGTGCATACTGCACTTCCAACGTTGTTGAAGTTGTTCAATAATGTCCTTACACTGATCATCTATCTCGTCATTTTGCAACAATTCAGTTTGAGGCTGTTTGCCCCAGGCCTCAGACCCTCGCATTGCACCCTACGCAGTAAAACATTAGCTATAACATTGATGGATGATCAAATACATATGGGTTTGTTACCAACAACTGAATTAGTGTTCTGTTGGTCAGTACTTGCATCCTCGAAGAAAACCACGACCTTCTTCATTGGACGTGTCAATGGCTTGTTGTTGGCGAAATTTGGTGGTATGATCAGGTCCCGCATATGGTCCTTGAAAATCTTGAACTCACTCTCTGTTTGGACTGAGGTCACAGCAGTTTTCGCCTTATCTGAGTCCAAACAATAACAAAGGCACACAAGCATAGGATATCGTCCTAATTTCTCAGTGACAGGATTACGTAGATCATCGAACGAGGTAGTTGATGATGTTTCGAAGGGCGAATTGTATCCGTCAGCTTGATGAGTCACACATTGAATAATGAACACTACATGATAGTTCTGTGAGATATAGAAACTTGGCAATGATGACTGACTTACGACAAGTATCACGGTCATAACCTGATGCTGTGGACAGTTCTGGGACCTGTCTCTTGGGTTGCTTGCCCTTTCGTTTGGTGGGCGCGGGGTCAGGTGCTGATCGAGATTGCTGCCAATGACCTGGCCTGATATCATCCGGCTCCAGTGACTCGTCTCCATCTCCAGCAGATCGTACTTGAGACTGTTATTGAGCTCGCCACCATCACTATCACTGGATGATGAAACATTCATGATGAATTCCTCTTCACCCACAGAGTTCAGAGTTTGATCAAAATGCCTGTGTTTGTTGCCGCCACGACCCCGGACTTGGAATGCCCCAACAAGGTCATCAGTATGCTTAGATAGTAGGTCATGATCATCCGGCTCAGACGTGGGATCAGCGACAGCAGACTGGGGGAAATCATCCTCAACAATAGGGTCCAAGTCAATTGGATGTTGGTCATCCATGTCAGAGGTCAGGACATGCTCAGGTTGTTGAAATTCTCATATTTTATTATTAACTGTAGTTCGCTTTTCATGATTAACATTATAACCTTATTCATAAGTGTTCTAGACTCACATGATGTCATTCTTATTCAGACTTCACATGACGTCATATGACATCATCATTGCGACATATTGCACCATGATCACGCCATAGCACAATGTTACTGTGCATGGCTTACTCATACACCTTTTATGGTCGTTTCATGCCCTTTATGGCATTTATCCATATACAAGGACAAACAGTCCTTTACGTATAAATACTCAGGCCTTATGCCCCCAATTCACTAAGTTCTCTTGCATCCCAAAGCGTGATAACTTCTAGCAAGACTTACTTGCAAGTGCTTCCAACAGTATACTGAGTAGTGTTCTCTCTCACTGGGTATCTCCCCTTCACTGTTGCCTTTGCACCAATTGGAGGTAGCAATTCCAATAGGTTATGAGCCCCGCCTAGACAATTAGGACTGTCGTCATGATGCCCTATAACAGTCTCGCATTGTTGGCTGCACTTGCTCTTGGTTTTATGTGGCTACTCGGTGGATACTTGACATTGTTTGTCGAGTTACTCCAAACCTTTGTGTTTCACGCTTTCTTTATTGGATTCTTCTTTGCTCTCATCTGTTATACGACGAGAGAAGAAGAAACGCTGACACAAACCCTTGTTCATAACTGTTTGGGTCCACCAGAGACTTCAAACAAGGTTTGTGCTCATAGATCCAATTGTGTTACACATCGGTGCAATTGGAGGTGCCATCGCGACTTTGATCGCAATAACTGCCCTCTTCTCTGTGGAGATCATTGTGTTCACCCGCAGTGTCAAAATCGTCATTGTCCAGATCTGTTCCCTCCTCCTCCGTCGGCTTCTCTCCCTGTCCCCTCTCCATCGGCTTCTCTCCCTTTCCAAAGACAGCCACCTTCTACCCCAATCCAATCAGCGTTCATAACCTCCTATGCTGATGACTTCCTCGTTGAACTCCGTCGTCGCACCGGTTCCACTTTAAAGATCCTTGCCCAGCTGTGATGGTATCCTAAGAGTAGAAAACCTAACAAAACAGACTGTAGCAAGAGTAGAAATAGTTAGTGGGTACAATTAGTTCGTCCCAAAAGAGACTCAAAGGGAAAGGGAGAAGTCCAGGAGAAGTCCGAGCGACAGTACTCAGTGTTAGGAATAGGTCCGAGTGGACTTTGAGCGTTAGTCTGATAGTCCGAGCGGTATCAGGCCTATGGAATGGAAAAGGGAAACGGTAAGTACACAGTAGACGGTTTACTGCGTTTGGTGTTGAAGACAGTGATGGTGACAGTAATTGTGAGCCAAAAGGAAGCTAGTATTTTCGATACCGTACATGAATATTATAGTCCGAGCATTCTCGGACTCTGACTATGACCAGGAACTACTAGCTGTGACATGAAACCTAAAGGCGTAAATGAAAATACACTATTGGAAAATAACAGACAGGCGCCACCATCTGTCTAGACAGAATGGAGCGTTTTTATATAGCAGCCGCCACATGTGATTGGTCCGGAGATAAAGAACCTAAGGAGGAACAATGATGAGGTCTCCGAAGTCCGCGGAAGGCACGTGGCAAGGAAGGACGACGGGACCGAGAAGTAGTGGAATGGACAATGAGATAAGACTAGGACTAAAGGATGGTGCCGATACAGAAGTCTGAGAAGTCCGACGCTCCGGAGTACCGGAATACCTTCAGACTAAGACGGCTGAGCTCGGACTTGTCGAAGATGGATCGGAGAGGGTGTTAGCATGAAGGGGGACTCTGGGTAATGTGGGGAAAGTGGAGGATACGCCTACAGAGATGTACCAGTCTCTACATCCGAGGGGGACTTTAGATGCTGACGGTCCTCAGTCAGCTGCGCATGTTGTTGTTTGATGACTAAGCTGTGGATGCGGAGTTACAAGTCCAAACAATGAAAAACTCGTGTTCCGCGCATGGTCTTTTCTCTCTCTTCATGAAAACGGCACATAGCCGCTCGTACCATGATTTGTGGGCTTGTTTGAGACCGTAAAGGGCACGTAGCAGCCGCCAGACCTTGTAGCGTGACGTTGAACGAAAGCCGGGGGGAGGCTTGAGGAAGATTTCCTCATTGAGTTCTCCATTGAGAAAGGTGGACTTCACGTCCATTTGATGGATGTTGAGATTGTACTTGGCAGCAAGGGTGAGGAGAGCACAAATGGTGGCGAATTTGGTGACAGGCGTGAAGGTGTCGGTGTAGTTGATTCCATGGATCTGAGTAAACCCCTTCGCTACGAGTCATGCCTTGTACTTCTCAATTTCGCCGTTGGGTCCTCGTTTGATTTTGAAGACCCACTTCGAGTTGATAACCTTGCGATCACGTGGACACTCGACTTCTTCGTACAGTCCTATCTTCTCGAACATCCCCAGCTCGTCTTGCATCGCCTTGTACCACAGATCAGCGTCGGACCGTTTCATCACCTCGTTGTAAGTGCGCGGCTCGTCGTCTGTGGCTATATCGGCTCGATACGCCTGTTCCAGGGAGGGCATCTCACGCCCACTCAATCTCGCCGCTTCTCGTGTTTCATCAGCTATCTCCGTTTTCCCATCGTCTCCACTTATCTCCTCGTTTGTTACAGTTTTTCTCCTATGTGATCATCTTTATCTTCTTTCCTTCACTCACCGTACTCATGTCCTCATGGGTATGTTCCGCTCGGACTGGATCCATTGTCTTCTCGTCGTAGACACACTGAATCCCTCCTTCTTTGTACTATGACCGTCTCGCACCTTTTCCCATCTACTACCGGGGGAGACTCGCTTGTATCTTTGTTATCTCTTCTCTTCTTATCTTCGGACTTAACTCTCCTTAGCCGATTCTATCGTATCGGTTACGTGTTCCCTCTTACTCATCGTTCCTTCCAATTCTCTGGTATTCCTTGATGACGCGTCGCCTAGTACTTAACTAGACTGTCTACACTCTGTACTATATTCTTGATCTACGCAATCTAGTGTTGACTTGCGTCCTTGACCCACGGTCTCGTCCTTAGTCTCCTTAGTCCTTAGTCTCCTTCGAGGCCTTCTAGTCCCTCGAGTCCCTTGAGTCCCTTCACCGTCTGAACCTCTATCTCTGAGACGTTGTGACTCTTCTTGAGTTCCTCCTCAGACTCAGATGTTGCACCGCTCCGACGTTAATCGACGTCTCGCGTAACATCGTTTCCTTTCCCATCGGGTGGAGCCGGTAACGATGCCTTGTCGTACGCATTGACGAAATAGTGTGCATCGTTGTCTTGGACTGGCGCTCTTCTCTGTCGAGTCAACCTACGGACATCTGGTGGAGGTATAGGGTGTGGATAGGGCGCTGGAGGATCTCGTTGGATGACGCTTTGGCGAACAGACGAGTGACACTGCGTTTCGGAGCGGCTTTGGGCCTGGTGAGTTGTTTTTTGTTCGGTTTTTGACTGTAGGAGCTGACTAGTGTCGATATCTCCAGGTTCGGGCGTGGAGCGTGACGAAGCGCTTGTTTTCAAGTCGTTTGGTTCGTCTAACACAATGGCGTTAGCAATATTTAGGATGGACTCAAATGTTGGTCCAGACAGGAATCACAAAGATAAAATTTAGCTTACTGTTTGGGTGTCAACAGAACTTCAAGTTCATTTGAAGTTCCAGATGTGTGCGAATTTTTCAAGTCTGCATGCACACATAAACACGTTCCCAACATGAAAATAAACTTGAAATCCAGGGTGCAAGAGAATGTTCACGAGAACTTCAAATTCAAGATCCACGTAGATAACCTGATTAATCTTCAAGTTTGGGCCGGGTTTGCACAGGGGTACAAACTTCAAGAATGGACGAACAATATGATTGCATCTAAACTTGAAATTATAGCTAGATACAAATGTGAACAAAAAAATTCAAGTTTATGACGCGTCCAAACGAAGCAGGTGACTACATCGCCCCCACCACTCTCTGTTGCCACGGATCACGCATCCGGGCATCACAGATTGGCCAGACATATCCCGAGCGATCTCATCGGGGTCGGCCCCATCGGGTAGCATCGAGAAAACAGCACTCACAAGGACACTCGGTTGTGGACACAAGACAGAGATACCTGGATTGAATACTGTGATCTAAGCGAATACATGTACATTAATCCTGCAAAAAAATCAGTTTGGGTGTGGTTATTCGGCACGAGGTGACATACACAGGATAACGAAAGCACCACTATGATGTCATCAGAAACAGGCCAACGGGCATAATGCGCATGAATCCATGATGTCGTCACAGCTTCCAGCGTTTCAGAGAGAGTGGACGAGTATGTTTTTGCTGGGAAATGTGGGTAGGCCGCGAACATATCAACCATGTTATTACCTTTGGGCACCATACCTTGTCGCTGGATAGCCAAAGTGAGTACTCCATCAAGCGTGTAGATGTACTTGATAGAACCCGGGACCGGTGGAGACGAGTGATTGCCGCAAGGATAGAATAATACTAGGGAATTACCAAGATGTGTAGAAGCCCGGCTGTACAGGATGCCCATGTGCTTGACGCATGCATGCAGCACGGCAGTACTCCGGCCAATCAGCACCTTCAGGTCAGCTGGCACAGTAGATGACTTTGCAGTTGGACGCGACTGGAGTTTATTGTCCATCTTGTCGACATCATTGTCGTGAACTTCATAAGCCCAGTCTAGTAGAACCTTGCATTCCTGAATGGCTTGGGGGCACTGTGGGCGGGATAACCATGCATGAAGCCTACTAGCTTTGAGATACATCTGTAGCATGGTGTTCTCAAGTTCCCCTGTGCATAGTCAAACATATGAATGGTGAACAGTGAACAGCGAATGTCAAACTTACCAGATTTGTGATTTTTCGGGAGACGCTGGAGTATGCCTATCAGACGCTCGAATGGGAAAGCCCACCAAGAGTGAACAGGGCCAAAGAGGTTGAGGAAATCATATATATGGATCGCAGCGTGATGATTCGGTCGTAGATCGAAACTGGGGTGGATCTGTTTCAAAGTGCTGACGTACAGTACTTGGTGATGCACGATCGGTATGCGTCAGAGCGCATGGAGCTCATTGTTCTCGCACAGCTGAGGTACACCACAGAGACGAGAAGCATTGTGTGCTCGAGGACATCTTTGAGGTGGTCTTCTGATCCCGACTGACCCCATAGGCTGATGAGGGCGATGGGAATATAGACAGTGATGAGAGAGCGCCATTCATCTGCCTTAATTGTCCCTGCAGCCGGATCACCAAAGTTTACAGGGACAGACCCAAGCCAGCTTGGCGTTGACGTGTCACGGATGACTGCGCGGATATGTTGCAAGGCGCCACTGGTGCTGAAGTGAGTGTCTTCGGTTGAAGTAGATAGGGGCATCTTTCGACACTGGAAAGCGTGAGCATGATGGGAGATGTGTATGTACCAGAGGAACTTACCCATTCGACGAGTGACTTCGCATAGTCAGGCTTGTATAACCTGCCTTTCTTGTCGGAATCACATTCGAGGGACTTGCATACAAACCTCAGAGCGGCAACATTTTTGCGGAGTAAGGATTCGAGGAGCTTGTCCATGAAGTCATCGACGAGGAATGGATCATTGGGGACAGGAACTCGAGTGACAAGGAGTTTATGGATAGCTGAGATCTGGGCTGCTTCCTTGGTTGTCATCAACTGTGATGCTGCAGTTTCTGGATCGATTGAGACGAAGTCGTACTGGAAGGCTGGACATGAAGCTTGTCCAGAGTGCATGTTGTCCATCGTAAGCCCCAGTAGACTGCGAGTGTGGTGCTGAACGAGACCTTCAAGGACACAATGCATTGAATCTACGACGAGCTGACGGACGGGGTCCCAGTAGGGAAGACGCCAAAGTTCAGAGTAGCATACCCCGTGCGCCTTGAATATGCGCTCACGCTTGGGTGTTGTAGGCGCATCTCTCCACTGTTCTGCATATGCTCGTAGTTTATCTTGGTCACAAGGCGTCCAATTCATAAAGTCTACCCTCCCATAGCTGGTCTTGTGGTAACAGTTGCATGCGCTGCAAAGAAAATGGCTACTGACGCTGCAAATGCTGCAACGTGGCGTGCAGCAGGGAGGTCGCACACAGCGAGCACAATGGCACTGCGAGTGACACAACCTTGAGGATGATTTGCTGTTGCGGAGAAGTGGACTCTGCGGTTCCAAGAGTCTGCAAGATCCTTCATCAACGGTCGCAAGTAGTGATTGAGATTTGCAAGGGAAGGTTGCTTGGGACCAGGAATCACCCCAGCGAGGTACATGTTCTCTGGCTTGTACCGAATTTTGAGAGGGAGATTTAGGCATGCCATGGAGATGATGCCGGACGACAAATGTGCACCATGTAAGCTCATCCCTTCGGGGTTAAAAAAATCAACATGAAGGGCAAACACGTAGCAGCCCTCATTTCCACGATCGACGAAAAGCTTGTCTGGGTGTGGGCCACGGAATTCACGTAAAAATTTGGCTTCGAAAGCATTCTGCACAAAATGTGGCTTTGGAGAACCTGCGGAAAGAGAGGAAGCGAGCTTGTCGCACGACTGGTCCAGGAGCATCTCGATATCACTATGAGGGAGAAGGTTGGCAAGGTAGTCATGAAAGTCATGGTAGAGGAACATTTTCTTCGGCCGGCAGCTTCCCCATGAATCGGTATCCAGCAATGGTTCTCCGCACTGAACCTCCAGCTGAGGGAAATGGGTGCAATACTCAGGATAAGAGTAGCCAGTCAAGCCCTCTGTAGATGTAGGGGGGTATGTGCAGTGGCAAGCACACACTGCAAACAGGATAATCTTACAGCTTAGATTAAGCTTGCCAACAGTGTCCGTGATAGTAGATGGGACTTGTCTGAGGAGGTTCTCCTGCAGAGTCAAGAGGGACCCAGTGGAGAAGGTCTGAAAAACGAGGTAAAGAATGAGGGAGAGTGCCCCCATAATGAAGTTTCCGCCACGTTTCCCGACGCTCATCACAACAGAACAAACAACACCGATAACTAAAGCGAGCTGTGGGATGATGTCCATGCAATCAACTGGGGACAATTGCTCGACACCTGTTGCAATTCCATTGAGATTGACACAGTGGAAAAACCGAGAAACTTACTGGTTTGAATCTCAAGGGGACCATCCGAGGTATCCTGCAGAACCCCGGACCCGACCTTGAGGTCGAGCTCGTTTAGCGAAACGAGGATGTCCTGCTTGCGTGCGGAGACTTGATCCGTCGCGCGATTAATGCTTTCGGTGGCTTGGCGTAGTGCAGCGACCTCATCACGTAAGGAGGAGAGGTGATCATCTGAAGTATCGAGGAGGAGGCGGTGGCAGTGTTGAACCTGTGAATCAATGTTCTCCAATAGCTTTAGAGCCTTTGTAGAGCGTTGATTACGGTCTCTCTTCATAGAACTTCGATATACAGACGACTGGGGTGGATTCCCAGTGTCATTTGAACTTGGAACCGAAGGAGAGTCTGGTGGGTGGCTGGGAGATGCAGTATCACGGACAACGAGGCGCTGAAAGCTGCTGGCAATGTCAGCGGGCGGAATCGAATTGATATCCCCAGCCACGATGTGGTTACTGGTGCCTGTTTCCTGAAAATCAGCACGGGAATTCCATAACTTGCTCGCAGTGGAGTGTGCATCCGGCCCCTCATCGGTGAGCGTGAGGGCGAATAAGTGGCTGGTCAAGTCGTCAATGGTCTCCCCCTGCACAGTAGACTCTTCTCGGGGCGGAGCTGGGGGTGAACTTGTACTCTCGATCTTGTTGGTGCACTCGCTCTTCATGCAGTTGAGGTGGATGGGAATGCATCGAGCCTCCATCAAGACACCCTCAGGGTTCTGCTGGAGGCATTCCTCACACATGCACCTCTTTCGAAGGGCATGCGAAGGTGCCATGGAGAGCTGAAATAAAGGTCAACGTCGGCCAATGAGTGATGAGAGTAACCGAAGCACTCACTGTATGGTGAGCTACTATAAAAAAAAACCCCTTCACCCTCAAAACATGGGTTTTAACTGTGCTCAGAGGTGGTGGTGCAAATCGTTGAAGGGCTGTCCGGGCAACGCCAGGCAGAAACAACGTTGTTTGAGCATTGCAGCCACGACCGTTGCAATCTGTTACGGTCGCTCTCTAGCGCCTAACATAACGGACTTAGCTTTTCTTTTTGCTTTCTTATCTTATCTCTTGTCTTGACTGATAAGATCCCCTTTAGCCTCATGACAGCTACGCTGCCTTCGCACCAGGCCTATGCCTGCCCTTTACCACGTGCAGCGCACGACTTGCCTCACCCCTTCGGTG
>JBBPNE010000600.1:0-16692 GCA_038090735.1 Xerocomellus amylosporus | reverse complement strand
AGCTCCTCGAAAGCTGCTGCTTGCTGTGTTTTATCATACAGACGACCGGTAGCGGTGTCGATGAGCACAAGTGGCATCCGGCGGACAGTCTCCGCAACCACTTCTCGAATCTTCGGTGCAGCATCGACATACTGAGGTCGAAGTTCTATGATTGATATAGATCAGCATGTGTTGTTCTGGGCAATGTTAATCCAAAGGCCCACCGCGAATGTGTGGATCAGGAGACTCCTCGAGCTTTGAGATCATCGTCTTGAATGCCTCGAATGTTTCGCTGTATCGCCCCATGTCGTGTAATGCAGCGTGCTTCCTCTCGTACCCATTATGGGATGATGGGTCGAGCTCGATAACCTGAATAGTATGGATCAGTGAGGCCCGTCGGATGTGACGTGAAATACAATCCATACCTTGTCAGTATCGACTAATGCCTCCTGCCACGAAACCATGACTGCTCGCACTTTGCTTCGCTTGAGGAGAATATCACGTTGATTCGTCGGGTCAAGCGTCAATGTGTCAGAGTACTGCTTGATGGCCTCGTCGTGATTCTTACAGTCCAGCGCGGTGTCACCCAGATTCTCCAGCTTCTCAACACGACGTCCTCGAAAATTTGAAGGAGATCCTGGAATTAGCCCCGGCTACGTTGTGGTTGGAATTCCTTACCGAGTTCCCACTGGGCTCGCTCATCGTGGGTACTCGTGTCCTCTGGTAGCTCGTTCTGCATTTCTCGAAAACACTCCAATGCCTGTGTGACGTGACGATCCCCTTCCAGAATGTCGCGGTAAACGACAAACTTCGGAAGCTTGAACTAAACCGAAAGAATGTCACTATCCACATTCGAACCATCATCCTGACGGAGGGTATACATTGGCTGCGGCACTCAATGCTTCGTGCGCTGAACCACGAATCAACACCCTGCTCGCCCACTTGACCAGTACAGCGTTCGGGGCAGAAGAGTAGGCCGTAACCGCTTCGTCAAGTTTCTTGATGTTTGATGCCTCGTCTCCAATCCCTTCCAGTGTCGTGACGCATCGGTGCGTAAACTCTGATGGTAGGGATTAAATACTCTATCCTAATGCGCGATACCGAAACTCACCGGCAAGCCAGTCAAAGATAAACCTGTCGCCTCTTTATGGTATTCACGATCTCGAGAAAAGACTCCGTAGCATCATATATGCGACCTTGAGCAAAAAGGGATTCACATTGATGCTTCTGCTCGTGTGCACGGTTGATCCGGGCGAGACTATCGACTTTGTGTTGGGATTCGGGAGGTCAGACGCGGAGTTCCTGGTTGGTTGATTCGAGATGTGCAATTTTATTATTGAAGCTATCCTTTTCTCGATTGGACGCGCACTGGAATGTAACAAGCTGGTTACGGAGTTCTTGGACGGTTTTCTTGACATTCGCTATGTTTCCGTTCGATGGGCGTAGATAACAGAAAACCCGTTAGGAACGTGCGAGGAATGGTGTCAACAAACGCACTTGAGTTCGTTTGCTGTGTACGGAGGTCTGTAGATGGTCTCGTTCAGGCTATCCATTTGTTGATAAAGCTTCCGGACAGTGTGTTTGAGATGCGTGATTTCGGTATCTAATAGACGTGAATTCAACGAGAAGCGAGTCAGAGTGGCGATGGACACACTTGAGCTCTTCTCCTTTGCACCAAGTGACTTGATGATTTCGTTGAGACTATCCTCCTTTTGATCGGCTTTTTGTTGAGAGTCGGAGAGCTGGATACGCAATTCTTCTTCTGTCGTAAATGGATGTCAGAAAACCGTAATCGGGGCACAAGTGAACGTACTTAGACCATCGTCCTGTATTTGTTCACGGGTCTCCCCGAGATAAGCTCCTTCAACTTTTGGGTGCTTAATTTCCCGTTCGCAAGGGACGACCAACAATGCGGACCGTAATTAGCAAGTGATGACACATGAGTTTTTTCACGCAGATACACATGCATTGTCGAGATAGCGAGAGGAAAGGATATGTCCTGTTCCCACGCGTACGTCACAGTGTCCCAGAATGAGACCAATGAATCAGCGGAGACTGCGATGAACGTGCCGTTGCTTGCCAGTCTGCATCGTCGCTACTGTGAATGGCCCATTTCGAGAGCGTCTTCCTGATGGACACGTCGAGACAATGGGCGTGGCAGTGGCGATGAGGCGTCCATTCGGTGAAAACTTGACCGCGGCCAACTTGTCGTCGTCGTGTTCCAAGGGCGCGAGCAGTTCCGCGCCAGTAGAGCAACGAAACGCAGACAGTGCAGTCATCGGTCGAGTCCGATCCGGTCGCGATTCTTGACCCATGCGGCGCTCGTTGTGTGCTTTCCACTCGGTCACTTTTGAGTGGCTCTCCGCATTCCACACCCTCATCCAGCCACCACTCGTCCCACTCACGACCCACTTTTCATCTTGTGACACTGCGATGCTGCGAACAGGACTCCCTGCACCCATTGGCGTCCCCACCTCCTGGCCACCTTCCACCCGCCAACGTCGAATCTTCCCTTCCTGGCCGCCGCTTACGAGGTGCTTGCCATGACATCGTGGAACGCGACTGAATATATGAAATCTCGACCATCAATTTTGATTGGTTTTGCTTCCTTTTGGTCACTGTTCTCGGAGACAGGTCGGTTACCCCTCCCACTCGACTCTTGGGTTCCTATCCGTATCGTGCTTCCAATTGTCCTGTCCACGTACTCACCCTTCTTTGACTTCTGACGTGTGCTGGCAAACATTCCTAACTAGGTATCAGACCGATGAATGAAGGATGCGCCATGGTCATTTATCTCCGGTACATTATCGCCGATGATTCGGATGAATCAATTCACACCCACCCACGATCACCTCACTTCCTGGGCGCCTGCTTTCACCCAAATGTGCACTTGCCACTGTCGTCATTGTGAGCCCACGATAGTGACCGTGACCCGCGAGTACTCGGGAACGAGCGGCGACGACGAAGTTATTCTCGTTTATTGACATCCGACGCCTCAATCACCAAATCCCTCTAACCTAATCTGTCACAAACTTTCGGCCAGGGGACCTGTACATGTCGGTGACCCTCCGCTTTCTTGCAGCGTTCGTCATACCGAGCGGCGAGAAGAAAGTCCACAACATCACTTGCGCATCTGAGCCGTCGCGGTACCGAGGGAACCCATGTGTACGAGAATATCGAACCGGGCTATTCGCCTGCGTTGCCCAAAGGGCCATTTAAGCGGCGAGACCATCAGGGACACGATCGTGTTTGGCTAGAGCAGCAGCGGAATTAAGAAACAGAGGGTCTTTGTCCCTCAGGCTGCAGTACTGATATGATGCCATCATATCCGCCGATGCGGCGGCTGCTGATGGTCGCAATCGGAAGCACGCGGGACGTAAGCGACGGTTATACGTTTCCGTGCCTGCCAGGACCATGCCGTTCACCAGACAAAGTTTCTCCATCTCGAAGCGTACAATTTAAAGCAATGAGTATAAAAGGAGGGTCCGGGTGGACCCTCAGTGAGAACGCTTCTTCGCTACCTCCTCTCCTCTCCTCGCTGCTCAGTCTCCAGCGAGCAGCAGGCATCATTTAATTCGTTGTAATGTATCCTCTCTGGATATTCATCATTTCATTTTTTTCCCATGCCACGTCTATCGTTGCGCGTTTGCAAGCCAACAATTCTGTCGGGCCCGTCACTAACCTAACAATTTCCAATGGGATGATTGCTCCAGATGGTCTCTTGCGCTCGTATGTTGTCCTTCGATTGCTTGTTCCTTTGTATTGACCCCATTCCCATTCCAGGGTTTCGCTTGCTGGAGGCACCTTCCCTGGACCATTAATCAAGGCTTATAAAGTGTGTTCATCGGCGACGGTTGCTGTTCATCTGACTGAAATTCAATCAAAGGGAGAGCATTTTGCGATCAACGTAGTCAATGAATTGAAAGATCCAGAAATGTGGCTAAGCACTAGTGTGGTATGTACCAAGGAGCTCGATCAGAAAGCGGCCTTCACACCTCCTTCAGCATTGGCATGGAATCGTTCAAAATGGTACAAACTATGTTGATGGTACATCGTTTGTCACGCAATGTCCTATCTCACAGAACAACTCCTTCCTTCACCGATTTGAGGCGAAGAACCAAGCGGGGACGTATTGGTATCACTCACACTATTCTTCTCAAACTTGCGACGGGTTGAGAGGACCTCTCGTCATATATGATCCCGATGATCCTTATCGCCATTTGTATGATGTGGATGATGGTAAGTGAATAGCCTAAAACCGTAAATCCTGTAATGAGATCGTTCTCAGAGACAACCGTGATCACACTCGCAGACTGGTATGCTTTTGATCATGTTTCCGAGATCGTTCTGATCGTTTCACGGTTTAAGGTATCATATTGCCTCTCCAGTGCTAAACTACATCATCGGTGTCAGTTCTAACTCGATCCTTATCAACGGACTTGGGCGTTACCCAGGGGGACCCAAGTCAGAACTCGCTGTTATTAACGTCGAGTATGGCAAGCGCTACCGCTTCCGTTTGGTTGGGATGTCCTGCGATCCAAATTTCTTGTTCTCTATCGACGGACACAACTTGACCGTCATTGAGGCTGATGGGAGATTGACGGAGCCGCTCCTTGTGGATTCGCTCCAAGTGTTTGCCGGGCAACGCTACTCCGTTATCATGAACGCCACGCAGCCAGCCGGTAACTACTGGATACGCGCCCTGCCAAACGTCCCTAGTACACTGGCAACCTTCTCTGGAGGACTCAATTCTGCCATTTTACGATACAGTGGCGCACCAAGCCAAGACCCGACGACCAACTATTCGACAGCTGTGATGCCTCTTCTGGAACAGAATCTGCACGCTCTCATTAACCCAGGAGCACCCGGCATCCCCGAGTATGGGAAAGCGGACATCAACATCGAGATCTCCTCCAGCATTCTCAACGGTGTATACTCTATCAATGGCTTTCGGTACCGGCCCCCAACTGTACCCGTACTGTTGCAGATATTGAGCGGTGCGCAATCAGCGACCGACCTCATGCCAAACGGAAGTGTGTATGTCTTGGAGCCCAACAAGGTTGTGGAGTTGACAGTGAATATTGTTGACTTTGGTGGCCCTGTGAGCTCATTCTTCATCGCCTTTATGCAATTACTTACACGTGCTCAGCATCCCATCCACCTCCATGGGGTTCGTCCATTCCCAAGGAGCTATTCACACGTCTGACTTGATCTACAGCATGCTTTCGATGTTGTCCAAAGCGCAGGTGACAATACGACCTTCAACTACAAAAACCCCGTCCGTCGAGACGTGGTGTCCGCTGGCATATCCGGGCAACGAACCATTGTTCGATGGCTGACGGACAATGCCGGTCCATGGTTCCTGCACTGGTACAGTCATTTATCGTCTACCATGTGCAAGCCTTCTTGACGTCCCACATCTAGTCATATCGACTGGCATCTAGAAGCGTGAGCATTTTTGTCCTGTCATGTTATGAAAGCTTGCTCAAGTGCTCTCCGTAGTGGCTTTGCTATTGTGATGGCCGAGAATCCTGCCGGAGTGCGTGAACATCTTGGCGTCATTCCTGGTAAGCGCCTTTGTAAACTACTTGGATCTATCTCATATACGTCCGACTAGAATCTTGGGACGACCTGTGCCCGATATACAATTCGTTGTCCCCATCACAGCTAGGAGCTTTGGACGCCGAGGCACAAGCTGCCAATATGACTACGTTGCTACTTCCGAACTAATATGTTGGTGATGTTGATAGCGTTCATTTGGAGGAAGGCACAATCGCCTCGTGCACGACCCCTGTACATATTGGAGATCTAGTCCAGGATTGTTACTATCCCCTCCCCACGAACCGGTACCTACTCAATTTTCAGCACTCCACTAAACACACAACACTTTCACCATTTTATTCTACACATCTTAGTTCTTGCATTATACCTACATCTCCGAACTTGAACGAAGAAAAACGATGCAGTAGTTATCTTGATCGTGAAGTTGACCTTTGTCACGCCAAATGTCACTCGCCGAGTGTGCCGAAGCGGAGCTTCAAATATATCCGAGTCGCGTCGACGCATCCAGGCGTGTCTATGTTGCTACACGAGGCCGGAGTTTGAATCCAGTGCTGTGACTATTCATGACTAACTGTGACTGCCGAAATTTGAGTAGGTGCCGGTTCGTGGGGAGGGGGTAGTATGTCTGACCTGCCTCGACTTATTTGCAACATTCGTGGGAATAAGAAACTCCGATACAGCGTCACTGACGCATCTTTCAGCAACAACTTACAAGATACTGGTGGGCTTCTGGTCGTGTGCACAAAAGATGGGATGTACAAAGGGAGGCGATGGTCCTCTTTTGAGGTGGACGTGTTCTTAAATTAATAGGTACTGTGATGGGAGTCGCCAGGTTGTAGGCAAACGTCTCGAATGATTGCGATTTTCATGTCTAACGGACGGGGAATAAAGCGCAACGATATTGAAATTAGCTGAGGCTCGAGAATAGCTGGGGGGTACTAAGCTCTTCGGCGGCGTTTTCTAGCTGCGCAATTTTTTCTGTCTACTAGTCGACGAGGATGTCAGAAAACGTGAGTGACTCATCTTGTCCAGTCCATGAGCCCACCTCTCGACTCAGAGCTCTCGTGCCGTCGCAAATGTCGATGGAGTAATCTGATTGTCCCCCTGACATTGCCATCTTCCCCTCGAGTACACGAGATTACAGATCAGTATCAGTTAATCAATCGGTCTGCTGTTTTGGAACCAATTTCCCGAGGTGAGATTTTGATGTGCATGCGGTCACGTTGCAACCAAACCGTACGAAACGTGAACCAGACTAGGACGAAGGTAACCACTCGAACTTTGTCACTAGGCGTGTAGCACGTCGTGAAAGCTCCGATGTACATCTACTGTATGTCGATCGAACAGATGCCATCTATCAATTCATTCAACGAAGTCTCCTCGCCGACCCTCACCATGATCAAACTATCTGTCGCAACCCGTCTATACTGCACGCGTGACAGCGGTTTCAGTAACAGTGCTCCAAACGGCTGCATGAGACGAGCGACAAGGCGCAGGGCGCGCGTGATATCGTCGATCCCAGGTCCGCGACGCGAGAAATCCTGGTCGAGAAGGGGACTTATCCAGGGATGGATGAGAAGACAATCTTCCATCCCAAAGAGGTCGTCCGTGGTCTTGATCTCGACGTCCCCGAACGTGGCGGTCGTCGCACGATAAACATGGACGGTGGAATCGGCCTGTGATTCCGAGGTACGGACAAGTTCGGTAATGGGAAAAACAATGCCGCCAAGTCGTAATCGGCTGGCAGCAATGAATGGAGAGGGAAGTTTCTTGAGCTGGTCATGTAGCATCACCGCCAGGGAGAGGTCGGGCAAGGATGAATATAATACCCTGACCGTGCTGTCCATCTCAGTCGTCTCGATGGGTTGTGGAACATGTGGCGGCAAGAGTTGGTTGTAGACAATGAGGTCGATTGGCAGGCAGCTATTGTAGCTACCCGCGCGCCCGGTCCAAGCGAGAATCGTGACGTCGCCCGAGCCTGTCAGAATATGTTCCAGGAGTCGACCAACTGCACGATCGCCGCCCTCGCCGTACATGACTGGAATGGCAACATTGAAGATGCCGAACAACGAGTACGCGATATCTTCCTCGCGCGTCGTTTGACGCATAGAAGCTAAATAGAGCTTCTCGCGCGCCCTGTCTAGGCCTGGACGAAGGGTGGCCAACTCCTCTGTGGCAAAGCTCACGGCTTGTTCCATCTCCGAAAGAATTACGGGTGATTCTTTGTGGTTGAAGATGTCCAAGCCGAGATACGGCTTCCAGTCTTCGGTGTAGAATTGGACAATCTGGGAAGCGACGTATTCTTGATATGTCCACCCGCGAGTGTTCCAGATGCTCCTCCAAAGACAGCCGAGCTCCTGTGACTCTGACAGCACGCCGAGAAGGTGGACGACCGTGAGGGACGCGCCACTGTACCACCTGAACATGGCGACCAACGATTCTTGCTGGACCCCCTTGTCGAGCTGGTTCACACAGCAAGTGTCGCTCCATGCCCAGCGGAAGCGGAGAGAGCTCACAAGCTCGCAGAATTTCAGCAGCTTGTGAATCGTGGGAGACTCTGGTAGCCCGTATATCGAGGTATTCTCAACCATCTGGAACGTTGGTTCATTGGGTTGCCACCTGTGCGATAGCATCACGTATCGGTAGAACTTCCTGACTTCTTTCTTGATACGTGACTGGTCGAGTAGAGTTGTCATTGAAGACCGCAGCTCATCGTAGATCGGGAGCTCCTCAAAAGCTGCTGCTTGTTGTGCTTTATCATAGAGACGTCCGGTGACGGTGTCGATGAGGACACGGGGCATGTGGCGGATAGTCTGCTGGACCACATTTCGAATCGTCGCGGTTACGTCGACATATTGATGACGAAGCTCTGTCCAAAAACCAATCAAAACTCTGTTGTCTGCAATATTGGCAGCATAATTTACCGCGAATTTGAAGATCGAGACATTGTTCGAGCGTTGAGAGCATCATGCTGAATGCCTCCAGCGCTTCGCCATGACGCCCCATGCCGTGTAATGCAGCATGCTTCCCCTCATACCCTGTATGCGATGACGGGTCGAGCTCGATAACCTGGACAGTATGGATCACTCAGGCCTGTCTGATGTACGGGAAATACAATCCATACCTTGTCGGCATCGATCAATGCCTCCTCCCACGAACCCATGACTACTCGCACTTTGCTTCGCTTGAGGAGAATATCACGTTGATTCGTAGGATCGAGTGTGAATGCGTCGGAGTACCATTTGATGGCCTTGTCATAATTCTTAGAGTCCATCGCGGTGTCGCCTAGCATCACTAGCTTCTCGACACAACGTCTTCGAAAGTCTGAGGGAAATCGATGAATTAGCCCCGTCTATATCGTGGTTAGAACCCCTTACCGAGTTCCCACTGCGCTCGCCCATCGTCGGCACTCGTGTCCTCTGGTAGCTCGTTCTGCATTTGTCGAAAATACTCCAACGCCTCCGTGACACGACCATCCCCTTCTAGAATGTCGCAAATGACATGGTAAACGAGAAACCTCGGAAGCTTGAACTAAACCGAAAAAAATGTCACTATTCATATTCGAACCATCACGGAGACCATACCTTGGCCGAGGCACTCAATGCTTCGTGTGAACCACGAATCAGCATCACCCTCACCCACTTGATCAGTAGAGTGTTGGGGGTAGAGGGGCCGAGCAGCAATGAAGTGGAGTAGGCCGCAACCGCTTCATCAAGTTTCTTGTTGTTTGATGCTTCGTCTCCGAGCCTTTCCAGTGTCGTGACGCATCGGTGGGTAAACTCTGATAGCAAGGAGTGAAGCCTCTCCTAATCCGCGAGGTTAAAACCCACCGGTAAGCCAGTCAAAGATCAACTTGTCGCCTCTGATATCCTCGTGTAGGGTATTCGCAATCTCGAGAAGAGACTCTGCGGCATCATGTATCCCACCTTGAGCATACAGGGATTCACATTGATGCATCTGC
The DNA here is from genome assembly GCA_038090735.1 of Xerocomellus amylosporus. Lineage (NCBI taxonomy): Eukaryota > Fungi > Basidiomycota > Agaricomycetes > Boletales > Boletaceae > Xerocomellus > Xerocomellus amylosporus. The sequence continues at coordinate 7,190 of JBBPNE010000600.1, read as the reverse complement.
TCGTGTGCACGGTTAATGCGGATGAGATTATCGGCTTTGAGTTGGGACTCGGCAAGTTGGACGCGGAATATAGCAAGTTGGTTACGGAGTTCATTTGCTATATTTTCGTTCGATGAACGTGAATACCAGAAATCGGTTAGGGGAGCGCGAGGCATAGTGTCAACAAACGCACTTGACTTCGTTTGCTGTGTGCAAAGATCTGCACGCAGTGACGTGATGGTCTCGTTTAAGCCATCCTTTTGCTGATCGAGTTCCCGCACAGTTTGTTTGAGATGCATGTTTTCGGTATCTAATAGACGTGAATTTCAACGACACGTGAGTGAGTGAGGCGATGGACACACTCGAGCTCTCCTGCTGTGCACAAAGTGACTTGATGATTTCGTTGAAACCATCCTCCTTCTGAGCGGCTTTTTGTTGAGAGTCGGCGAGCTGGATACGCGGTTCTTGGACGGTTTTCTCAAGAATCACTGCCCTTTCCTCTGATGTGGATGGATGTCAGAAACCCGTGATCGGGGTACACATGAACGTACCCGGACCATCGTCCTGTATCTGAAGGGATTCGCGGGCCTCCCCGAGATCAGCTCTTTCAACTTTTGTTTGCTGGAATTCCATTCGGAAGGAATTCGTGACAGTTAACGGAACGGATTGTCATTAGAAAGAGATATCGCATGAGTTTTTTCGCGACGTACATTATCAAAATAGCGAGAAGGAAGAATGTCACAGAGTCGCAAGAGGGTGATTGTCTTGTCTCCACCAGTCACAAGGTTGTAGTTTGTTGAAATGGCCATGGAGTAGATGGAATGGGTGTGCTTGATGACAGACCCGATTTGCTCGCGCGTCGCAGTGTCCCAAAATGATATTGATGAATTAGCGGAAAATGCGATGAACGTGCCGTTGCTTGCCAGTGCGATGCACCTTGCCTTGTCGCTACTGTGAGCGGCCCATTTCGAGAGAGTCGTCCCGGTGGGCACGTCGAGACAGTGGATGTTGCCAGCGCCAGATAAGGCAAAGAGTTGCTTGCTATCGCTGGCCCAGGCGAGGGGCTGGTTCAACTTTGAGTAGACTTTGACTGGGAACTCGTCGAGGAGACCGCCGTTGTAACTGTCATAGATCCGAACAGAGTCGCGTTCCCACGTGGCAGTGGCGATGAGGCGTCCATCTGGTGAAAACTTGACCGCGGCCAACTTGTCGTCATGTTCCAAGGGGCCGAGCAGTCGCTGGCCGGTGGAGAGAAACCAAACGCAGACAGTCTTGTTTTTTGATCCGGTCGCGATTCTCGTTCCATCCGACGAGACGTCGACTGCACGCTGGTAATCGTTGTGTGCTTTGAACTCTGTCACTTTTGAGTGGCTCTCCGCATTCCACACCGTCACCAATCCATCACTCGTCCCACTCACGACCCACTTTCCATCTTGTGAAACTGCGATGTTGAGAACTGTACTCCCCGCATCCATTGGTGTCCCCACCTCCTTGCCGTCTTTCACTCGCCAACGTCGAATCTTCCCTTCCTGGCCGCCGCTCACGACATGCTTCCCATCAGCGAGGAACGCAACTGACCATATCATATCTCGACCATCGATTTCGATTGGTTTTACTTCCTTTTGGTGGGCGAAGGAACTGTCTTCACTCGACTTTTGTGTCCCCATTAGTTTGGCACTTTCGACTGTCTTGCCTTTGGCATCTTCGATCGTCGTTGCTTCCTGTTGTTCACTGTTCCTGGAGGCAGGTCGGTTTTCCCTCCGACTCGAGTCTTGTGTTCCTGTCAGTATCATGCTTTCAATTGTCCTGCCCACGTACTCACCCTTCTTTGACCTCTGGCGTAGCCTGGCAAACATACCCGGCTAGGCCTCAGAGCGATGGAAAGAAGCATGGGCCGTCGTCTGTACTATTCTCGCCTGTCTCCTTATCAAAGCGATTCACACACCCACAATCACCTCGTGATCTGGGCGCTTGTTTTCACACAATTGTGCACTTCAAGTTGCATTTGTGATAGTAACCCGCAAGTCATCGACGGCGAAGATTGTGCTCGAAGAACAAGCGGCGGCGGCGAATTCGTCACTTTTCTTGATATCCGATACCTCGTCGCCAAATTCCTCCAGCGTCGTTTGGCATAGGTCCCGCGAACTCTGGGGAGAACCATCCGCTAGCAGACCACCAGGAGATCATCGATCAACGCCAGTGTCGTTCAACGGTCAGATTCACCCCATCCCTCTTTCTAACATCACCCCACTTCAACTCGTGCGCGGGGCCGAGACGGAACATACCTCAGATCGTCCCTCCCATCACTCCCCATCCCATATTCTTACGTAGCTACCCTTGTTCCCTCTCCCTCTCTCGTTCTCTTTCGCGCTGCTCCCGCTCACCCCGCTCATAAAACGCACCGCTACTCGGTGGAGGGGCCGATGTCATCCCGCCCACAAAAGCCACCACCAACGACGTCGTCGCCGCAGACGAAGGCGGTGGGCCAGGCGGGTACTTCCCACCACCTCCTCCAACGCCCACGCCTCCTCGTCTGGGAGGTGAATATGCGGGCCCACCCCCACCGACGCCGGCACCGACACAGGGGCACCGCGTTTCACAGGCGGACGCAGGTCCTCTCCAAGACCCGGCTCACGACAAGAGCGACGGACAGAGGGATGCCCGGTCGTTTACCCCCGGTACGCCATTGTCACCTGTATATACTTATCGAATCAATTCACACACCCACAATCACCTCGTGTTCTAAGCGCTTCTTTTCGCCCTACATCCGTTGCCGTCCCCACCTCCGTGCCACTTTCCACTCGCCAACGCCGAATCTCCCGTTCTTCGCCGTCGCTCACGACGTGCTTATCATCAGCGAGGAACGCGACTAAATGTGTGCTGTCTCGATCACCGATTTCGATTGCTTTTGCTTTGTTTTGGTGGACGAAGGAACTGTCTTCACTCGACTCTTGAATTCCTGTCAGTATCATGCTTTCAATCGTTCTGCCCGCGTACTCACCACTGGCGTAGGTTGGCAAACATACCCTGCTGGGTATCAGACCGATGGAAAGAAAGATGCGCCGTGGTCATTTATCGCCTGGTACGCACGTTATCGTGAATTTGTGATGATCACCCGCTAGTCGTCAACGGCGAAAAATTGTACTCGGGCCTGTTGGGAACGGGCAGCGGCGACCAAGTCACTCACGTTTCTTGATACCCGATGCTTCAATCGCCAAATCTCACCAGCGTCGTTTGCATGGGTTCTGGGCCCGGGGAGCAGTAATCGAACACGTTCGACACTCCCAGCTCTGTTCACCTTGTATCAATACCGTGAGAGAAAGCATATCATGTTTGAGGAGAGTGATCATCGATCGGCCTTGACTCCATGCCAACTGTGGGCCCACTCACCAAGTCGTGGCTTGGCGAGACGGCCTTGCCAACCGCTGCCTCGATTTGCATCTCGCAGTGTCCCAGGGGCCAGGAAGAATCGGCTCCCAAGTTCGAGTTACTTGACCGGGCGAGGAATCGTCGTACGAGTCCACTTTCGAGTTGATGGGTACCTCGACGCAACCGAGTACTATGTAGTAGATCCGAGCTATTGAATGCACTGGCATAGTCGCATGATACTGGCGAGGTCAGTCGAGCGGCGAATCTTTGGCCGTCACCAAGGTGAAGGGTAAAGCGAGTGGCCTCAGGGGCGACCACACAGAGAGCAATCAACCATTGCATAAAAATAAAGACACCATTCAAACACAAAAAAATCAGAGCATCCAAATAACCGTCCGCTAGCAGACGACCAAAAAGATATCAATCTCGATCAGCGTTCAACCTCCCACGCTCAGACCCACCCCTCTTTCACTCCAACTCGTACGCGGGGGAGGCGGAACATATCTCCGATCGTCCCTTCGTTCCCCTGCCACACCCCTTCCATATCCGCCACCGACACCCGTACTGTTGCAAATGCAATGCGAACTGGGCCCATCCGCGAACCCAACAACGGCGGGCTCCGTCGTCCACGTTCGTCCCGATCGTACCCCATCCCATACTCTCCACGCACATACTCTCGCTCCCTCTCCCTCTCCCGTTCTCTCTCGCGCTGCTCCCGCTCCCCCCGCTCGTAAAACGCCCCGGTGCTCGGCGGAGGCGTACGCGTCCCCATCGACCTCGCGGTGACCGTCCCGCCCACAGAAGTCACCACCGACGTCGTCGTCGCCGCAGACGAAGGCGGTGAGCCGGGTGCGTATTCCCCTCCTCCCCCTCCAACACCCACGCCGCCTCGTCGTGGGGGCAAATACGAAGGCCCACCCTCGCCGACGCCGGAGTACCCAGGCCCAATGTCTTCCCCCGCGCGTTTCACAGGGGGACGCAGGTCGTCTGCAAGACTCGGTCCACGACATGGGGGACTCGGGCTCCCGTTCCGAACCCGCGAAAACGGCGGCGGCGGACCGTGTGGGTGTGCATGATCGTCCAAAGGAGGCGCACCGTACCGCCCACGGTCAAACTCCCTCGGTGGCAGTCCGTATGATCGATCGTCCCCACCAGGTGGCGGTGGGTACGGATCTGTCAATCGCGCACTCAAGGAACAGCCGGGTCCTAGACTCCCGTTGTGTCCATTCGCGTGGGCGGAGGCGAGAGTGGGAACCCAACCCGTCGGTCGCGATCGTCCCAATGCCCTCTTGCGAGGAGCGGCGGGGGCGGCGGTAACAATGCGCCCAGATCCCGATCCCGCTCTCGTTCCCGATCACGTTCGCGTTCGCGTATATCTGTCTCTTTCTCTCTCACGGTCGAATCGCTCCCTGTCCCTATCCGTGAACGGCGGTCTGTCGTGTGGTCGCCACGACGCGGGCGGTGCCGGTCCACGTTTGTCGTCATCGCCTGGTGCGTACCAATCCCGCCGCCGTTGTTCATACGCGTCGCGTTCTCGATCGGCGCCAAACCTTCTCTCCCCATCGGGATCGTACACACCCTCACCACGGAACGGTGGCGGCGAACGAGTCGGGTAGTAGGGCCTTCCCCTTTCCCGCTCACGGTCGCGATCGAGCATGGGTGGGGGTGGCGAATACCGGGGTGGTGGCGGTCCGCGACTGAACGCGTCACCATAGCCCGCTGGAGGGGCGTCGACGCTAGCCACACGTCTGTCGCGGCCATCTCTGTCTCCGAAATTGCGGTCCAGATCAGGTCGGTAAGTGGATGCGATGGGAGGTGGACCACCGGGACGTTCTCGGGAAAAGTCACTGTTGGTCCTGAAATCGGTGATGCGATCGTGATCACGTGGATCGTCTTGGGGGAGCGGTGCACGAAGGTCGTCCCGTGCGACAGAAACAGAGCGTGCATAGGCACGAGGAGGAACGGGTCCCGAAGAGAGTCACTCTTCCAGGCTTGGGGCAGAGGGGATGTCCACGCGGGCAGGGACGACGGTAGGTACAGGTTGGCTGAGACGGACTTGCAGGGAGGGCGTGACCGCAGGCTGCGACAGCCTCTCTTCCAGTGGTACATTGCCTCGAGGGCGGTCGTCAGCCACAAGCAAGGGTGCACTGGCGCCCCGATCATCCCCTGCGGATACCCGAGTGAGTGGGATGGAATTACCAACTGGACGAGTGCGTTCCTCAGAGGTTGGCGGGAGCACCCTAGTGTCAGAGGCAGGAAGTCGTCTTACCGGGCGATCATCCAGAGTGAGACGATGGTCACCGGCGGCGGCGGGTGGTGGAGGTGGTCGTCGGCCGTCCAATGAAGGCCTTTTGTCGTCAGACGGAGGCGGCTTTGGTCGGCTGTCGAGCGACGGGATACGGACAGCCCCACGCCTGTCGTCGAGATCAAAGCGGCGGGGAGGGGGCATAGTGGCGAAGCTCAGGAGGAGGTCGTGGAGCATGGCTTCGTTCGTACGAGCGGCCGACAAACTCGGGGAGTCTATCCACTGTCTCTGTTCCGGTCTCTGATGTCTCTGATCGAATCGTGACTTTCACGATCACGGCCCGAGTCTCTGTCTCTGTCTGGGTCGGTTCTGTCTCTGTCCCGATCTCTGTCGTGGGAACGACGATCCTCTGGGGGAGGGAGGCGGGCATCGGTTACAGTAGCAGGGGTGCCATTTGGAGGCCTGTTGTCGTAGGTACTGGCACGGCTTGGTGGGGGGTTGCGATCATCGTAACGGGCCTTTGTGTCGTCGGGGCGACGCTCCCAAGGGGTTTCATCTGTCAGCTTCGAGGGTTCGTCGTCTTTGGAGGAGGTGTCCACAGGCGGTCGTGTGCCATACTCACCCGCAGCATCGGTGCCGAGTGGAGGTCCCTGTCGAGAGGTGTCCACTGATTCGGGCTGGGCAGTGGACAAGTCGAGAGTTCGGTGCCTAAATTCATGGGTGACGTGTCAGCACCAGAGAGAGGGGTGTGCGGCTCGATGGTCTGAGGCCAGGGTGAGTGCGGAAAGGGGAGTGAGAGAGTGAGACGGTACATTATTGGGGTCGTGTCGAGGGCGTTGGCGTTGTCAAGGGACTGGGATAGTCTTGAGGCAGTTGGTCTGGGTGGGGCAGCCCTTGGGGGATGTGGCCCATGTAGAGCGAGGCGAGGGCTGCTGGCTGCAGGACTGCCCGGTAGAACTCGTGTTGGCCCTCCTTGATGATCGACTTGAGGTTTGCGAGGATGTCGAGGTCGTTTTTCCAGGGGAGCAGGACGGACTGGTCGAAACCGCTGCTGCTGTGGGATGTAGTTTTGGAGGGGCATGGAGAAGGAGGAGAGGGGACGAGAAAAGAGGTGTTGAACGCGGTGACGCTACCGTGAATGGCCCAAAATGTTTGAAGAGCCTGAGCGTGGTCCCGGCGGACGCGTCGAAACATTGGATGTCGCTGTCGCGAGATAAGGCAAAGAGTTGCTTGCTATCGCTAGCCCAGGCGAGGGGCTGGTTCAAATTTGAGTAGACTTTGACGGGGAACTCGAGGAGACCGCCGTTGTAACTGTCATAGATCCGAATGGAGTCGCGTTCCCACGTGGCCGTAGCGATGAGGCGTCCATTTGGTGAAAACTTGACCGCGGCCAACTTGTAAGATAGGGCGCATCAGTGTTCTGCCAGTCAGTGAACGCAGGTCACAGTCACTGACCGGAAATCGTGTGAGATTCGACGGAGTTCGCCAACGTTCATCTGAACGTGACTTTCTGCAGTCACCGGGTCCTTCTGCGTAATCATATCACACCTCACCAATACCTCGTTGCAATCAATGCAATGCCACAAGTATTTACGTG
>JBBPNE010000599.1:0-16734 GCA_038090735.1 Xerocomellus amylosporus | reverse complement strand
CCATGCTTTGAGCTCTTTATGACTGGATGGGACAGTTGACCTCACCTCAAACTGTGGTTGGATGTCAGCTTCCGGTGGGCCAGCAAGTATTACAATCATATGGATGGTACTAGCGCCTACATTATTGTGATGCGTACATATTCCACGATTTTCCATCAGCGGCCCACGTACTGCAAAAGCTAACACACTCTTTTATAGTTGTTGAACCTTCTCTTCAAATGACCTGGATAGAAGATAACTGGGAGGCGGAGTACCCTGTGAAGGCCAAGAGGATCGTTTTAGATTTGGTAAGCGACGATTGTCGGATCTCAACATATACTGATATTCCAAATTAGATGCATCTCTACCACAGTCAACTACCCCAAGAGTCACATACAGAAAGCCAGCCCCGTCCCCAAACACTCAACAGTATCGTTGCACAACTTTGCATCAAGGACATGGGAGCACGGCATCAGAATATCCGAAATGTGGTTGATGGGGTCGATTATGAGTACCGTGCCTATGTCAAAGGCACCTTATTGGAAGAAGGAGAAACCCCTCTCAAATTCTGGGATGTAAGCATCCACAGCACCATCACTAGTCAAATTGTGTCGATCCATGCTAATGAACACGTGTAGGCAAATTGTAGAACATATCCAATACTTTTTGCCATTGCGATGGACTACCTCCCCATACAAGGCTCAGCTGTCCCCTGCGAGCGAGTCTTCTCATCTAGTGCTGAGATGGACACGAAGAAGCGAAACAGGATCAGTCCTGTCCTTATGGAGGCACTCCAGATGCTGAAGTACAACCACAAAAAGAAACAGTTGAATTTTTCCCAGCGCGCTCCAGTAGACCAGTGGAAGGTTATGGATGAGCCTGAGGAACCCGCAAACACCAATCACACAGGGCTTCAAAGTGGAGATGTAAGGGCAGAGTTGAGGGTCTCATCAAGACAGTTGAACATGATGAATCTATTCTTGAGACACTTCTGTAGAATCATATTAACCATCCTATCCCACTCCTTAATACTTTCCCAATGTTACTTTCATGCTATGTCTTTTGCATGACAATCCATCTCCATGTTCTCGTGATTACGAATATGCCATGGTGTAATACTGTATGTGGCGGAGTGCGACCCCCCTGCATTTTTCAAGCGGTTCAAATTGCTCCTTTGACATTCCTCGTTGTTCATACTGCTGATTCCATACACAATTTGTGAGCTGACAGCCTTGTGGGGCTTACAGGAACCATTTTTCAGGCCTTTGACTTTACCAGCAGCAACTGTGAACTCGTTGTCAAGCTTAGCAACAGGGGAAATAATTGTTCAGTTGAGCACGAACACTATGTGCTTTTGCATTTACATGGCATTACTGGGATCCCTCATCCTGTTTGGTTTGGAGGTGAATCTGGTCATGATATCCTTGTGTTCAATCCCCTTGGACCGTCGTTGGAAGATGTTTTCAATCTCTGCAGACGAACCTTTTCTCTCAGTACAGTGTAAAGATGGTAGAAGGTGTGGGTTTATCGGTAGGCGCTCTGAACCTCTCCTGAATCAACAGGAAGCAAATATGGTCTGTAGCAACACCAAGAAAAGAAGGGGTACAATATGTTCGTCCCTTAGGGATTCTGGGCAGAGAAGACAAAGTAGGAGGATAGATCTAAGGCTCACTGAACCCTTGTTGAGACAGATACTGATATTCCAAACACTTCCAGGACTGCTGGACTGGTGTTGGATGCTGATGACGAGGTTCCAGACCGCTTCCGGAGCTTCTGGACTATGGGTAGGCTGACTGATACTGTAACTGTACTGTGGACATGACTGTGGACTGGCGGAACATAAAGGAAAGCACTGAGAGCTGTGGCTTATTGCACTGAGACTGAGGGAAACTGGAAGAAGGGAAAGATTCTTTCATAGGCCGCATTACAACCTTTTATAGTCTGGGCACACCCGAGACTGACAGGTATAAAGATAAAGTGAAACAGAAACATGTAAGAAGTATGGACGGTAAAGGCAGGGTAGCAGATACATGCAGCACAGTAGGAATGATAGGAAGTGATGAAATGAACTTACCAGGGAGCCAAATGGACATGGACATGGAATGGAACACAGGGATGACTGGAACAATGGTCCCAAACCGGAACGAGGAACCAATGACCAGAACGGATGTTCCGAGCTGGAAAAGCTGTTCCGAACTGGAAGGACTGTGGGGTGAACACTGGAATCAATGTTCCGAGCCAGAAGGACCATGGTGTAGACACTGGAAGCAGGGTGCCAGAAGCTACAATGCTTGGAATAATGGTTCCAAGTCAGGATGGCAAGCAGGAGACCAGAATGAAGGTTCCAAGTGGGAACAATGGATCCGAAGCGGAAGGTGGGTTCTAGCATGCCTAGGGGCAGTGTTCTGAGCCAGAAGCACCGGAAGTGAAGTGTTGGAAGACCAGAATGAGTGGAACAATGGTTCTGCATCGGGATAGCGAGGCGATGACTGCAAAGGAAGTTCTGAGTGGCGACAATGGTTCCAAACCTGAAGGTATGTTCTGGCAAGCTTAGTAGCAATGTTCCGAGCCAGAAGCAACCGGAAGCACCATCCCGGAACTCTAGGATGATTGTCCCGAACTGGAACAGGTGGAAGGGAGGGATAAGTGTCGTCGGCGTGAAAGCAGTATCTGCAACACTAGGAAATGTATGTTTCCTACAATGGTCTCTCTGATTGCAGATCAATTGGTATGATTCATTCTTCTATTGGAATTCTATCACTGTGCTAACCCTTTCCCACAGCTTGCTTGCCTTCAGGACGTCCACTCACGCAATTTCATCCATTGTGATATCAAACCGAGCAACATCCTTGTCGGAGATGGCAAACGAAACGATATGCTGTATCTTGTCAACTTTGGTGTTGCACATTGGTATCAAGACACCCACACACACATCCACATTCTGTTTCATGAAGGCCTATCTTTCATCGGCACTCTTGCTTTTGCGTCTATCAATAGTCACCTAGGGAGTGAACTCAGCCGTAGAGACGATTTCAAGTCCCTTGTGTATCTTCTGATATATCTTTTATGCGGATCGCTGCCATGGTTCAATGGGACTTTGGTCAAGAAGAGCGCCATCCTTCATATGAAGCAAAGCATCTCAGCTATGGATTTATGCAAGATGCTTCCCATAGAATATTTGGAGTTCTTGGAGTACTCCCGCACACTATCATTCACCCAAAAACCTGACTATGCACGCTGTAGGGTGAATAGGTGGTGTTGATCTATCCGAAAAGCACTCTAACCTTTCCTAAGTCAGTAGGAAGCAAATGTGGTCAGTAGCAACACCAGGAAATGAAGGGAAGCAATAGGTTCGTCCCTTAGGGATTCTAGGAAGAGAGGATAATGTAGGAGGATAATGCGAAGGCTTACTAAACCCTCTTCGAGATAAAAAGCGGAAACTCCGGACACTTCCAGGATGGCTGGACTAGTGTAGGATGCTGAGGATAACGATGCGAACCACTTCTGGGACTGCCAGACTAGTGGGGAAGATACTGTACTGATTTCTGGACAGGTTCCGGACTATGCTGAACTATGCTGGACTGTGGACTGGACTGTGGACGGGCGGAAATGACTAGGAAAGTCATGGAGGGTCGTGAATGTGGTAGAAAGTAAAGGGAAACGTGCAAAAGATATATTTGGTAGGTCAGATTACAATCCTTTATAGTCTGGGCACACCCGAAACTGTTAGACATAAGAATAGAGTGAAACAGGAACATATAACTATAGTAGCGGAAAAGCAGAAGTTGAAGGAAGGTGAAGGATACATGGAGCGCAGTAGGAATATATAGGAAATGAATCAAGGAACTTACCAACGAGTCTGGACAGACATGGACATGGAGTGGAACACGAGGGACAATCCGGATTGAGGAAACGCAAATCCGAAGGTTCTGGATTCCGGATGGTGAATGCGGATGGACTGTGTTATGCTGGTGCGTAGAACCAAAGTTGAAGCGCACACTCAAGTGTAGTGCGAAGACACACAGAAATCCCGCTAAGTCTAAGAAGACTTAGGAACTCAGACTAGCGACTAAAGTCCTAGCTGGATGATCTTGGAACTACACAATAAGATTGCGTAGAATCAGATGGGGAGTGAGTACAGGGAAACAGTGCTACTTATATAGTGAACTAAGTATGTGCACGGACCAAGCTGTACCATAGTAGGACTCCAGAGGGATACATTTCGGGCAGGAACTGCCACAGACCGATTGGGGGAATAAGGAGCAGTCACTGGGTGAATGCGACTACTAAAAATGGAACATAAGTCCAAATGGGAACAAGCGAACGACTGCGGAGTGATTGTGACCGCGCACAGACCAAATGGACCGAAAGAGGAAAGGGGATGCATATGCATGTCCAAAAGGAGGAGAGAGGGAGAGAGCACGAGGGAACAGCCACTGGGTTGTCATGACTGTTGGGTACCTGCTAGATGGAGCGCACGGCGGCTACAACGTCAGGAGAACGACTAGGAATTGGGACAACAAGTGGACTGTACTTGAGCAAGCGAGGTGAGAGAGGACTCCTACCGAGCAGAAAGAGAAGGGAAAAAAGAGTGGCCAACGACTAAACCATAACAGACTGAGAGGGTCGCATGGATGCTATGAGTGGGTGGAAGGACAGGGCAAAGGTTACGAGGGAAGTCTGTCCACACATGAAGGAGCAGGCAGCAATCCGGAAAATGCGAGACAGATGCGAAACAGTATGAGAGCGGATGGAGAGCGGATAGTGGGTCAGAAGAGTCGCATTAGGTCGCATTAACATCGGATGGATTGAGGAAAGAGATTGCGATGAGCAGAATCAAAGGATAAGTGTCATCTGTCATGAAAGTGGTATCTGGAACGCTAGGGAATGTACATACAGTATGTTCCCTACAATGTGTTTGATCACTGTTCTGTAACCTTCATATGAGCTTCGACGGTGACCAATTTGACTGGCAGGCATCCCCCCACTCTCTCACCATGTTAACCAGTGTTACATAAAAAGTATGTTCGACGACACTCGTCATTGCATAATACAACTTGTGCAATATGCACTGAAACTTTCCCCATTAGACAGCATCATCATCATCGACCCACCCGTGCGAGCACCCCTTGCGGCCGTCACTGCCATTGCAAAGGCTGTTACTGTGGGGCACTGAGTGACTATAATTTGCGGTGCAGCATCACGTTCCTTCCTATTGGTATGTTTTTCTTTGGTCTTCTCTCAGCTACCAGCGGTCAGAACTAGCATAGTATGTTACTGTATGTATTCGGATGTGTGGCTATGTTGAACTATGTAGGGCGTATGAGCCGTATTGAGTACTATCATCTCTTGTCCATGTGATATATTATCGATAATCAATCCAGTGATGTGTTTTTCACATCTTGTGATATTGATATCTTCTCTTGTTCTCTCCCATTCCTGCCTAAATGTCTCCCATCTCTTCTTCGCATTTCACCTACATGACCCCATTCCAACTTACCCATATATCCCCAACTTGAAGGGTTTGAAAATGATACTCCACTCTCACCGAACACCTGAAAGGAAATCGTGGACGGGTATGCTCTTTTCCCTCTCATCCCCATTCAATGTGGTTGCCAGTGTTTTCATCCACAGATGCCGTGACTTGGATCCCAACATCTACATCGACCACCGCACACGCATGGATAGTACACCTCACTGACAGGGTCCCCATCCCACCCTACCCATGGTGCCAGTCCATTGTGCCTGTCAAGTGCACACTGTGCACACTCCTACCCATGCATACCACAGCCCATCCACTGCGCTCACCTCAAACACACACCTCCACGTGTCCTCGCTTTCACGTGTACACACAAACAGTACAGTGAGTCCACGTGTGCATGCACGCTCATATCTCCCTCACTATGCACATGCACTGACCCACACAGCAGCCCACCTCTCAAAATCTCACCGCACATCTAAAGTCCCACTCACTCATTCTGAGTCACTCCCATCCATGCGAGCGCACACACGCTGTCTCGACCCAGATAACATGCTACACCCACACCCCGCCTCTCATGCGCTGCACACACCGTCTCAATCCACCCACCTGATCTCCCCCACGCTCAGTGGCACTGCACTCTTGTGGAACCACACTCACACCCACCCCGCTCTCACCTGTGTCCACCCTCTCTCACAGGTGCAGGCACAGGCATGCTACCCAACATTTAAAATGACAACGGCAATCATGTCCGTCGCACCCGAGTAGGCAGACATGGAATTGAACTATGTCCGCAAAGGCCTTTGGTGCTCGGACCTGAGTAAGTCCGATGGATCGCTATCGTAGATCCTCAGATGCTCATTTACCCTGTATTAGTATGCTTCAAGTCCTCTCAAGTCCTTGCGGGTGTTGAAGGCCCGAAGGTAATGGATTTGAATTGATCAGTCTTCTTGCTATCTCCGAACCACTGTTACGGTCGCTCTCTAGCGCCTAACATAACGGACTTATACTTTTCTTTTTGTTCTCTTATCTTATCTCTTGTCTTGACTGATAAGATCCCCTTTAGCCTCATGACAGCTACGCTGTCTTCGCACCAGGCCAATGCCTGCCCTTTACCATGTGCAGTGCACACCTTTGCCTCACCCCCGGTGCTGTGCACTTCCCATGCTTCTTTCATTCATTTACCACATGCCTCATGTTAACCATTCACCTTTCATTAAGGCAGTGCCTTCTTCATGGCTGTGCTTGATGCACGCCTCCTATGCATGTTTCCATGCTTCTCTTCCATTTTACCACCGCCGTGCGGTTACCTCATGCTTTCCTTCTATTCCATTCCAAGGCTATGCTTGATGCACGCCTTTCCCTCATGATATCTTTATTAGACACTCATTGGTAGATCCGATATATACATGTACATACATTATAGTTAGTATATATAGGCCGCAAGTGCCAGCCAGAGAACTACAGTTTAGTTCTCTTGGTCTTTCCCCCAACAGCCAGTTAGAACAACTCCTAGACTGCCTGCCAGTGCTTGCAGCTAGTATCCCTTTGACGCTTCCTTCTGAGTACAGTTGACGCTGTCACCAGTTAGGTTGTTTGCACGACGACGATTCCCTAGAGCACCACCAGGACGCTGTTGCCTTTTGGGTCGTTTCATAAACGGTCTGCACGAGCTCCAGCAGCAGAGCCTGCTGAACTGCCTGCTCCTGAGGTCCCTATACCTCACTCTGAGGGCTCACCATTGTCCTGTCGTGCACCATCTCCTGGCCCTTGTTACGCGAGACATCGACTAGAGTCGAAGTGAGACAATGGCTGGTTCTGAGGAGGAACTCACGAAGAGTCTCAACGTCTCAAAAGCAGGGGTTCAAAGGTCAAAGGGACTCTAGGGACTTGAGGCACTAAAGGCCTCAGAGAGATCGAAGGACAAGGGAGACTAAGGATAAGACTGAGAGTCAAGGACGCAAGTCGACGCTAGATTGCGTAGATCAAGAATGAGGTACATTGTACAGACGGTCTAGTATAAGTACTAGGGGACGCATCATCAAAGAACATCGGAGAATCAGACAGAACTGTGAGTAAGCAGGAACACGTAACTGATATAAGAGAATCAGTTAAGGAGGTCAAAGTCTGATGATAAGAAGATAAGAGATAACAACAATAGAGCCATGTCTCCCCCAGTGGTAGATAGGGAACGGTGCAAGACGATCATAGAATGAAGAAAGAGGGATTCAGTGTGTCAATGACGAGGAGACAGTGAATCCAGTCCGAGTGAAACATACCAAGAAAGACATGAGTACGACAAGCGAAGGAGAGGAGGTACAAATGATGATGAAGGAGAAAAACTGTAACAGCCCTCGTCCAGTAACACCTCCCGTGGCGCCTGCCCCTGGACAACCACCTGCTCCTCGAAAGCAGCGTGCACCACCGCCGGCTGTCCCCGCTGCTCCTTGCCGATCTGGCAGAGAGCCCAGGATTCCAGTTCGACCGGATAACATATATGGTGATGACCGTCATCCAACAGAACAAGTCCATGACATTGAGCGCGAAGATCGCGCTGGTCAGAGACAGCCATTACCTGGCCAATTTGCCGACACACCAGTCCAACCTCCTCCCACCGCTACTGAAAGCGAGGATGACGTCGAATGGCTATGCCGTGAGGGGGGATCTGGGTTGGCCACATATTTACTTTCCAAGGTGTTACCCGTGGTATCTGTTATGGTTTAGTCGTTGGCCACTCTTTTTCCTTTCCTTGCCACTCGGTGGAGTCCACTCTCACCTCGCTTGACCAAGCACAGTCCACTCGTTGTCCCAATCCCTAGCCGTTCTCCAGACGTCGCAGCTGCCGTGTGCTCCGTCTAGCAGATACCCAACAGTCATGCCAACCCGGTGACTGTTGCCTCGTTCTCCCTCTCCCCTTTTGGACATGCATACATATGCCTTTCCTTTTTCGGTTCACTTGTAGAATCCCTCTTGTATTTCGCTTATCGTTCTCTTCACAGCAACCACAATACTTATCAGGATGATATCCTCTCTTTCTGGTAGTCATACTCATTCAGTGATTACCCCTATTCCTCCATTTGGATGATGGCAGTACTTGCCCTGTTATGTCTTCCTCTGGAGCCATACTACAGTACAGCTTGGTCCATGCACATACTTAGTTCCCTATAAGTAGCACCATTTCCCTGTACTAGCTCCCTATCTGATTCTACGCAATCTTATTGTGTAGTTCTCAAGGTCATCCAGCTAGGACTTAGTCGCTAGTCTGAGAACCTAAGTCTTACTGAAGGCTAAGCGGAATTTCTACGTGTCTTCGCACTACACTTGAGTGTGCGCTTCGACTTTGGTTCTACGCATCAGTGTAACAGTATCTGCAGAAAAGAAACCTATCCGTGAATGGACATACAGGGATATCCAAACCCTACCCTCAGAGCAGCAAACTGAGTGGAGAAAAGCGTGCGAGACTGAGCTCAATATGCTGAAGGAGAGCAATGTGTACAAGCTCGTAGATGCGCCGAAAGGCCGCAAAGTAATCAACAATCGCTGGGTTTTTGACATCAAACCTGATGGCCACAAGCGCGCCCGCCTTGTAGTGAAAGGCTTCTCTTAGGTTGAAGGTATTGACTTCGACCATATCTTCTCTCCTGTCATGAGGTTTGAGACGGTGCGCTTAATGCTTGCACTGGCCTCCCTCGAGAACTGGCACATTGAAGGCCTAGACGTCCGAAGTGCCTATCTTTATGGCAAGCTAGATGAGGAGATCTACATGAAACGACCCGAAGGCTTTGTAGTCAGGGGCCAAGAGCATAAAGTACTCCGCTTGAAGCGTGCCCTGTACGGCCTTAAACAAGCCAGACTCGCCTGGTGGGAGACTCTAAACGAGTCCATGAAGGATCTTGGATTCGAAAGACTGAAGTCCGATGCCGGAATCTTCTTATTCAAGAAGAAAGGCACTTTGATTGTTGTAGCAGTCGTCTATGTTGATGCCACTCTCTTCTGTGGTCCTGACATCAAGACCGTAAAGGAGATTAAAGCTGCTCTTATGAAGTGCTGGGATTGCAGAGACTTAGGTCCTGCTAAGGAGTTCATCCACATGAACATCAGATGAGAAGGCAGCAAGATCATGATTGATCAATGCGCTTATCTAGAAAAGATCCTGCAAATGTTTGAACTCGTCAATGCTTGTGTAGCTCCTACCCCTCTCCCTCAGGGCTATCATCCTACAGTGCATGAAGGTGTCATTGACCCTAAGATTAGATCACTCTTCCAACAAGTGATTGGATTGCTCCTGTATCTCCTGCTTGGGACTCGTTCTGATATAGCATATGCAGTGATTGCCCTATCCAAGCATGCCGCTAAGTCCTCTAAGGAACATCTTGATCGCGCATTTTATATATGCCACTATCTACTCAGGACCAGATATTACTCCCTTGTATTTGATGGTTCCTCAAAGGCAGGTTTGATTGCCTACACTGACTCTGATTGGGCATCGGATCCGAACACTTGTCGCTCGCACACAGGCTGGTTTATTAAACTAGCAGGCTGCATCTTCAGCTGGCAATCTTGCCAACAGTTGATATGTTTACAAAGAACCTGGGTCTTGAAGCTCTCAGCAACTGCTGCAAGCAGTTAGGTCTCATTATGTACCACAAACATTGAACATGTACTATACTATTTCATTCATTATTGTAGTGTAGTGTAGTATACCGTATATGGCTACCGCTATTACATAAGCGAGCCACCAGTACATAAGCGAGCCACCAGTACATATATATAAACTCAGCGTCTGAGTTCTAATAACATCTTGTCCACTTACCACTATGTTCCATTACAAGTGTTTCCATCAACCAGTGAGCACTAGTACTTCCTCCCTCAGAACTAGTCTATGCCTGGTACTTCAACACACGCACTCACAGGATACAGCAGATGCTTGGATAGGTAAATAGTCCATCACCATGTGGAATACTGTCGGAAACTTTGCTTTCTCAGACTTGAATGTGTGACAGCAACACTGCTGGTAAATTTATGATGTCCAGATTCCAGTATTACAATGAACTCACCCCAGAATGATAATACATCAGTGCTTGCATGTGAAGTAGTACCAGTGTATGAGAAAAATTCTTCTTCAATTGACTGCCCCCCAACACCAGCAGGAGCATCAGCATTTGGTGCAATTTGCATGTGAGGGAGATGGTATTGCGCGGCTAGTGGTATGAAACCACGGGGTGCGGCAAGATTATGAGTTGGCTGGGGAGTGGAGCTGGGGTACTTTGCACGGTATTCTTGCATATAAGGATCCAGGTCAATAGGTTTGAAAACGAACAATGTCTTATTGTACCTTCTCTATGATACTTTGCCTCGCAGAAAGGGCCTTGGCGCCCCAATGATCACACACCCATGAAAAACAGATGCAAGGATCTACGACTTGAAAATCGGATATGATGGGTATCATGAAAGATATGACTTAAAGTCTTAAACTATGACTTATACATTGCAAATACATATGACTTGTTAGCATGCATATGATCCTGATATTGAATTCCATGTTCGAGTCCAGGATGAACTATGGGGGCAAGTTGGGGGTAATCGTTCAACAGCAACTTCCATTGGGTAATGAAAAGTTCATATGCAGGTAAAGCGCCACCAATGAGTGGGCTTTGTTCTCCTGACATTGAATACTGAGCAAGAGAGGGGACCTTGAACATTCATGAGTGGTGAGTGCCTAACAAAATGTGCTGTAAGACCATCCTACCTCCAGGACTATCTTGAGATCCTGCAAAACCTCCAATGATATTTTCCTAACTGCTTGCCATGGACGATATCTGTGTTCCGTGGTTCAGCTGAATAGAGCTGAACAGCCTAGAACATGTGCGTCAGTAATATTAGTGGGTTTCAAGCCAGACAACTAGTGTTGAACTAGTTCCCGGTAAGTGTACCTAGCCACCACTTGAAGTTCACACTCCGACTAAAGTTCTTCATCCCCTTTGCCCTCACCACACCTCGTTGCCCATCGATTTTCCTAGAAATGCCCAAGGATTCGAGGGCGACCCATAGCAGGAGTGCATCCCGAAACTCTCCTATCCAAACCCCTGGGTCCTCCTCCGTTTCCAAAGGGTCTCCTTCGCTAAATGGACTCACAGTGCCGCTTATCCGATGGGCCAAGCACTTCATGCAACAGACAACAAAGCTCATCACTTGGTTCAAGGAGAACGAAGTGGTGCGACTCAAGCTCTTTTCGGACTCCACACAGGATGTTAAGGATTTGAACCGCAAGAAAGAAGTCTCTGGCCAGTCAAGAAGTTACTACTATTCCGAGGCGGCGAAGGCTATATTTGCCAACGACGATGATCTAGATGTCCATCACTGCTCTCAAGTCCAACCAGACCTTTTTGCCATGAAAATTGACCACAGGATTAAAGAGTGGGTTTCGTCACTTCTCACATACACATGCCGACGCTGGTGCGTACACAGTCTACAAAAGCCTACAGTGCCGAGAACAAGAAACTTGGGCAGACTGGGGTCAGGATGACCTATGAAGAGTTGCATAGCGACCTATCAAAGTCGAACATCCTGAGTCAGTCGCTACTACATCTATACGTGTTTTTATCATTTAATACATTGCCCGCTGTTGCAGACCAAGACCAAGACTTGGAGCAGGAGGTGCTCAATCTTTTCCAGCTCAGGAATCTTGCCACCGATGCTAGCTCTGCAAACGAGACAGATTCAGGCCTGAGCTTGTTTGCCAACAGTCCACATCCCTTCGATTTCAACTCTCTCCCATCGGCGCATGATGACCCAGGTCTGCCCAGCCCTAATACATCAACCTCATCTAGCAATGATTTTTTTTCTTCGTTCTTCAACATGGATCTTGACAATACATTCAATACCTCTCTTCTGCCTCTTCCGTCCTCAAGCAATTCATTGCAGGATCTATCTTTGACGCACAGCAGCAACCCGGGTGATCAAGATTTGTCACCCATTGGCTCCTTCCTCCCGTTTTCTAGCCATACCATATCTCTGCCTCTGCCGCCCTCAAATGTTTCATTATGGGATCTGTCTTTGAGGTTTGGTAGTCATGGTGGTGACCAAGATATGTCGTCTATCTACTCCCCCGTTTTCTAGCCATTCACATTCTTCACACAGCAAAACCTCAAGGTCTCCAGTTCCATTTTCTTTTCATGGTGGTACACCATGTATCCTACCTCTCTCCCCGATGACTGAAAATGTTATCTCACTCAATTTGGATGATGAATTGGGCGGCCACATCCAATATCTGGCTATGTGCTTAGTAGTTATAGAGATATTAAATAAACAGTATTAGTATGTAGCAGTGGTTGGGACCTGAGGTCAAGTTGGGAGTAAATATTTAATTTCTCCATGACCTGTGGTTGGAACTTGGAAAAAAGAATAGGTATAGGTAGCTTGGACTATGAGTCATCTGGCCCTGAATCATCTAAACAGTCGGACCATGGAAAAGGTGTCAAATATGAAAACTCAGGTCCGACGTATGTGAATAGTAATAGTAAGTAGTAGCTCGGATGGGGAGAAATATATTTGTGGCTCCTCTATCCTTTAGTGAAACAAGATGAAACTTGGGGAATAGTTAGACTTTGCTAATGGTCATCTATCCCCATTGTATGGTAGAATCCCCGTGTATGAAAGGGTAGGAATCTGCTCATTCGGGTATAGGTCTGACTTTGCATGGAGCCATTTCCATGCAAGTCAGCGGTCATGAAGGTCAAAATGGGTGAACACCTTTGTAAAAAATAGCCGTGCCACCCCGGTGGCATCAATAGTTGTGTGACAAGGACAAATGATTACCCCCTTCGTCAGCCCGTGGTTGACCACAACCATGACGGCATCAAAACCCTGGGAAAGGGGGAGACCCATGATCAGATCCACAGAGACCTGCTGGAATGGGCAAGTGGCGGTGGAGGGCAGGGGAGAGAGCGTGGGGGCAGACGGGTGCATATTGACCTTTGAGGCCTGGCAGACGGCACAGCCAGCCATGAAACAACGAACAAAGGTATTGAGGCCTGGCCACCAGTAATCGCGCGCAAGAGACGCTTGCGTACGGAAGACACCACCGTGGCGGAGTCATGACCAGAACAGACGAGCTCCTGCTGGGCCGAGTTGGGTATGTAAAGACACCCCTTAAAGTAGAGGGGGCTGTCCGAAAAGAGCCAGTCCTCCTTCCGTGCGCAGGGGAACAGGGAGGTACTGTCATCAATGGCATGGAGGGTGGATTGAACGAGCGGATCAGCAGTGGTGGAAGACGCGATCTTCTCCGACAGAGCAAGATCGATGGTGCGGGCAAACAGGTCATCAGGGAGGAGTACAACATTGGTATTATAATCAGAAGTATCTACCTCGTCGTGACGGGAGAGGGTGTCGGCAGGACCCATCTGAGTCCCGGGGACGTGTGTGAACGTGAGGTCGAAATCCTGAAGGAATAGGTTCCAACGGGCCTGATGATGGGACAGCTTGTGGTGTTGACGGAAATACACCAGGTTGTTGTGGTCGGTGAGGACAGTAACGGGGTGGACAGTTCCAAGGAGGTAGTGGCGCCACTCCTCCAACACGGTAATGATGGCCAGGAGTTCACGATCATAGATATCGTAGTTCCACTCCGCTGAGCCAAACATCTTTGACAGATATGTGCATGGGTGGAGGTCGCCAATGACATCCTTCTGCATGAGTACCGCTCCAGAGGCGGTCAGAGAAGTGTCAGTCATGAGAAAGAAAGGGTCAGCGATGTCGGGCATACGGAGGACTGGTTGCCGTGTGAAGGCGTCTTGAATAGAGAGGAAGGCGTCCTGGCAGGGGGATGTCCAATCCCACTTGGCCCCTTTCTTGGTCAGGTCATGGGGGGGCGAGCAACGGCAGAGAAGTTGGGCATGAACCTCCTATAGAAGTTACAGAACCCGATAAACGACCAGACCGCTTTTACCAAGGTGGGGGCTTGCCACTCATCGATGGCACGGAGTTTGACAGGGTCCATGGCTACATGACCCTCCTTTACGATCATCCCAAGGAATTCGACCTCAGGTATGGCAAACACGCACTTCTCCAGTTTGAGGTAATGCTGGTGCTCCCTGAGATGTTTGAGGACCTTCTTCATACGCTCCTCCTGTAGTGCAGTAGTGGGGGAGTGGACGAGGAGATCGTCCATGTAGATGACGAGCCACCCTTCCACAATATAGTCGCCAAAGAGGTGATCCATGAGTGCTTGGAACGTAGCGGGGGAGTTACACAGCCTGAAAAACATAACCGTTGGCTCGAAGAACCCAAACGGCGTAATGAAAGTGGCCTTCCACCGATCCTCTGGTTTGATCAAGACGTTGTTATATCCCCAATGGATGTCCATCTTGGTGAACAATGTTGACCCCTTGAGTTGGTCGATGAGATCAGAGATGAGAGGAAGGGGGTAAGCATTTTGATGGTATGAGAGTTGACATATCGGTAATCCTGGCAGGGGCGTACCGTCCCATCCTTCTTTGGGACGAAGAAGAATGGGGAGGCTTGTAGGGATTTCGATGGTTGAATCTTTCCGGTGGCGAGATGTTCATCCACGAACTCTCGGCATACATCCCGCTCTTTGGGATTTAAGGGGTAGGCTTTGGCGACCTTTGGGATGAAGTCTTTTCCTAGATCGATGGCGTGATCAAAAGGTCGGGATGGGGGGAGTCAATCAGTGTTCTCCTTTTCAAAGACATCGGTGTATTGGGCAAAGGAAGCAGGTAAGTCAACCTTCTTCTTTTCCTCTTTTGTGGCTACCTCAGTAGCGATGGTGGTCTTTCATACATCATAGGCTACATTAGCGTACCTATCCAGGTGCTTTTTCCAAAGACGTGCTACCTTTTTGTCTGGGTCTAGATCTAGGTACCGCACTAGATACCGCTGGGCCAACACCTTGGGCAAGTCATGCCTGGGCTTTCGTGGAAGACTTGGAACCGAGATTTCTCCGGTGGCCTAGTTCAAGTTGATGGTGGGATTAACTTCTCGTAGCCATGGAAGGCCCAGGATCATGTTCTCCTTTCCGCAATTGAGGACAAGGAAGTCCCATTTTTCTTCAGCATCTCCTACTCAGAGGACGAGGCAAGCACTTCTCGGAGGGCTGGTACTATAAAGTAGCCAACAAGGATGTAAAGGAGGAGGAGAAGACATATGAAAAGATGTTGAAGGAATTTTGCAGTACATTCTGCCCCATTGATATGAAGGTCGAGGCTCGTCACCGAATGGGAGCGCTTCAACAGAATCTTTGCAACCCTGCCAACAGGTTCCAGAACTATGTTTCGGATTTCCGGCTCAATGTTGCACAGGCCGGAGTGACCGACGACGTCACCATCATCGACGACGTTGCTAGGGGGCTCGATCCTTCTCTCGTCACCATGATCCTTTCTATGAAGGTCGTACCTGCTGATCTCCACGGATGGATTGAAGAATCCAATCAATTCCATGCCCAACAGAGACGTATCGCTGGCATTCATGCCGGCCGAGGATCGGTTTCCTTGTACAGGAACCATCACAGCTCACCTCAACGTGTTCCAAATGCCATGGACGTCGATGCCAACAAGCTCTCCCCTATACAGAGGGCGGAGCATATGAGGAATAACAAGTGTTTCATCTGCCACCAGGTAGGTTGCAGTACGAGGAAACACCCACGGAATCCCGCAAGCCCTATGCACCGCAGCAGGGAGGCAACGCTCACGCCAGCAGTTCTATGGCCCGCGTTCGCGCGGCAGAAGTAACCCCAACCCCACCTTCCCCCTAGCCGCGTACGTCAATGGGTTGAAGGGCAGAGACATTGGCCCTGGAGAAATCCTCCGGGTCCTGAAGACGTGCTTTGAAGAAGGGAAGGAGGAGGGGGAGGTGGTCGCCAACAAAGTAGAGACCACCTCAGGTTTTTAAAGCGGAGGGAAGTTTCGACGTCTTCTCCTCTGAAAGTGATAGCTCCTGTATTTGTATCAGATCCCACCGCACAATCGATACATATTCCCATTTTGATCTTTGCGCATGAGGGAGCCGAAATCATCAACATGTTTGCCCTAGTGGATAGCAGCACAACTGGCAGCTTCATAGATCGAGATCTAGTGAAGCGGAGGAAGATCCCCATGATGCAGCTTCCCCACCCCCTGAAGGTGTTACGGTTGCTCTCTAGCGCCTAACATAACGGACTTAGACTTTTCTTTTTGTCTCTTATCTTATCTCTTGTCTTGACTGATAAGATCCCCTTTAGCCTCATGACAGCTACGCTGCCTTCGCACCAGGCCTATGCC
>JBBPNE010000598.1:0-16781 GCA_038090735.1 Xerocomellus amylosporus | reverse complement strand
CCGGTATGGCTGCCTGGAATGTAGTGGAACACAATGAGAGCACTCTTGAAGGTTAACTTGCATGTTCCTGTCGACAAATCTTGTTCGATCCAGTGGGCTGTCAAGGCAAGATACGGATCAAGATTATTACTTGACCAAATATCAGTGGTAAACAATATATCCCCCATTGCCATCTGTGAAAACCACATGGTGTCACTGATGATGAATGTAAAAAATGACTGAACACTGACCGATAGCTTGACTTTCAAGGCGGAAAACGCTGTTCCAAAGGCACTAAGGATTAGCTCCTGAGTTTTGGTGCGGTGAGGGATATCAGAATCTGTTACGTCCCAAGGGCAACAATAGAGGATAAGCTGGCATAGCTCTGGGGATTCAATCATGTTGATTGCCTGGAAGCGCCTGCATGTGAGAACAGAAGATAAGGAGGAGGTAGTATACATACCAAGTTGTTGGCAATGAAGTAATGTATTATGTAGTTGAAACAACCCAATGCAACAGCGTCAACTGTGCTCTAGGGAATCGGAGAGTCGAAGAGGGAACTGACCAAATGCGCTAGCAGATGGGAGATGTTCAGACTGGTTGTTACTGGGGAAAAACCAAGAGAACTAAACTAGAGTTCTCTGGCTGGCACTTGCGGCCTTTTATACTACTAGAGTATGTATGTACATGTATGTCTCAGATCTACCGATGTGTCCCAACATAGACTAAGTATGTTGCAGCATGAGGTAGCGGCATGCATCAAGCATAGCCTTGGAATGGAAAGAAAGAAGAACATGAGGCAACCGCATGGCGGTGGCAGAATGGACAAGAAGAGGTGAAGAAACATGCATAGGAGGCGTGCATCCAGCACGGCTATGAAGAAGGCACTGCCTCAATGAAAGGTGAAAGGTTAGCATGAGGCATGTGGTGATGACAAAAAGAGAAGCATAGGAATTGCTGTGCGTCAAGCATGGCAGTGATCTGATAAGATAAGAGAGAAGAAAAGAAACGACTAAGTCTGTTATGCCGATGTTAGGCATATAGAGCCGTAACACACCCTGGGATCTGACGAAGACCACACAGTATACAAAGGGGAAGTCGTAGGAATGATTCTCGGAGTGCACCTCATCAACAAAGCACCCCCAGCCATGGCAACATCCATCGCGCTCAACAACCACACAGCAATCCTGGCCACTAACACATTCCACTCCAAACCAGGCCACTACCTCATTGACACCTTCCACTCCACCCTTGAGACCGCTCTCAACCACAAAGGAATACAGAACATAACCATAAGATGGGTCCCAGGTCACTCCAACATCCTGGGAAACTGTTACGCTTGACCCAGGTAGGGGCAAACATAGACTCAACGGTTCAAGAGCTAAAAGAGGTCTAGGATGAAGGGCCAATGATGTCGGGTCGAGGGGTCGGCCTAGGCGTGGTTCGACTAGGGCTTTATACTACGAGTCGAATGCTCGCAGGGACGAAGTTTACTAGAGAGCGCCTACTCAGAAGTAAGGCGAAGACTTAGAGAAATCCAAGGGACTGAGAGGAGCTAAGACCGTAAATTGAGGAGGTCAAAGTTAAGAGATAGTACAGGGAAGTTGCTACTTAAATAGGTGGAGATGCGGCGCACGGACCAGGCTGTGTATACAGTACTGGAGCTGAGGAATCCAGAAAAGGAAAGTATGGGCTGTGCGATAGAGTGGAAGGGAGCTGTGCGAACACAGGAACTAAGATAGCGTCCACAGATGAGTGAGAGTGAGTCAAGACGAAGCGTAGCCATGCACAGCGTGTAAAAGAGAAGCTGTGTTTAGGCACAAGGTGTTCCGAAAGAACGGTTAGAAGAACGTATGTTGGAAAGGACAAGACTAAGGACATTTAGGAAGAAAAAGTGTACATGCCATGACCAATCGTAACAGAAACAAAGAAGCTGATGCAGCAGTGAAACTGTCATATCCTGGAATTCCACCCAAGCCCATTCTGACCCTTCTGACCCCCTTCTGACCCTCCAGTCTTGGTCTCAACCCCAACTACTAGGACCTTTGGACCTTCAAACCCTCACACTGGTATATTCCTATACCACCCCATTTAGCTTAGCTCCCTCGTACGTATAATATCCCCATTCATAGACTCAGCCTAGGTCCGGTGTTACACCACACACATACTTCGGACCTCCAAGACACTGCATTGTTGCATTTTCTTCATCTTTGGTTCTTTCCTTCATTGGCTTACCATTCGGGCTACCACACTCTATTGAGGCAGTAGAATCCCTCTTGTATTTCACTTATCATTCCCTTCATGACAGTCACAATAACTACATGGACGATATCCTTTCTTTGTGGTAAGTCGTACTCGCTCAATGACTACTCCTTATTCCTCCATTTGGACTGTTACTTGCCTTTTATGCTCTCCTCTGTCAAGGTATTATGTGTCCCTTTCCTTTTATGCCTTCCTCTTGCGTGGTAGTACACATCACCCTCCTTCCTAGTTGGGCTTGTTGGTCCATGCACATTCTCATTCCACTATATAAGTAGCACTGTTTCCCTGTATGTGCTCCTTATCTAGTTCTACGCAATCTAGTTTGCCTAGCATTCTACCTTGTGTTACACTTAAGGTCATCTAGCTAGCAGATGTTGTCTCTAGGCTGAGCTTCTAAGTCACAGCTGACTTAGTCGGACATTTCCTCTTCTTGCTTCCCTCTATGAGTCCTCGCACTACTCTTGAGTGTGTGCTTCAACCTGAGTTCAACGCATCAGTGTAACACACATCTGACCTCTCCATTCTCCACCTTGTACTTATCCACAGCTCGGTATGAGCTCACTCCCAGACCCCTCTGTATTTGGTCTTTTGCAGTGTACGGACACTACTATAAGTACTGTACATTTAGTTAGTAAAACTCTAGTTCGATTATTGCTTGTCTTAGATGCTAGTCTTTGATTGCTTTGTCTTTGACTATTTCCTGTCCTGTACCTCCTGATAATCCACTTCCCCTCCCTCACTCTCCTACACAAGGTCCTTCAAGAGTCTTTCATTAGACTATCCCTGAATGAATACTCACTGTCGTCTTTCTTCCCTGCTCCCTCCTGTCACCCCTGACTTCCGACCACGTCCGACCATTTGACTCACCTCTGAGCATGCTGTACTCTGCAGCCACTTACATCTATCACTTCTGAGCCTCGGCGCTCACTCGGACCTTCTTGGCGCACCTCGGACTTCCATCTTCATCTTCAGTAGACATTGGAAATGACTAACGAAATTAGGGACAGTATAACTTGAACTGGGTGCAGCACATACACTGAAGCCAAAGTCCCTGTGACAAAGCCCAACTCTGAGATTCCAGAATGTTGGCAACACCTTCGGAGTCACTCTGACTTTGGAGGTGGAACTTGAAAGAATAGAAAGGAAGTGGAGGAAGATCCTGTCTCTGACAGAAATGCGCCACCCAAGAAGATGGCTCGCACCCCAGCCTCCTCCCCTCACAGCTGCGAGGCCACCAGGGAGCACCCAAAACACTCCCACACAGCAAATCAGCCATGAAACAAGACCTCCAGAGAAACCTGCAAACCACTAGAACAGAGATCTACTCTCACTCTATCCGTGCTGCACCCACCCGCACTATAGACCCCTCCCTTCCATCAGGAAAATTCCTAAAACTCATCAGCAACCTCCCAAAACACCACGCCGCGGTACTCTTCCAACTCCGCACAGGACATATCCCTCTCAACAAGCACCTCTTCCACATCCAAAAAACCCCCTCCCCACAGTGGCCAAACTGTGACAATGGCTGCCCAGAAACCATCTTCCAGCTCTTGATGGAGTGCCCCTACTACAACACCCAGCACAACTGGCTCTGCACCAAGATCAGAAGCAAAGCAAAAGACCTACCTAAGCTACTCAATGACCCAAAGTGCATCAAGCTCACCCTTGCCTACCTACATGCATCAAGCTCACCCTTGCCTACCTACATGCAACAAACCGCCTTGAAGGCACTTTCGGTGACCTTACCCCCCGAAAGAAAAGACCCCCTTGTAAACCCCACCCATCACATCTGCATACATACAATCATTACCCACACACACGTACCTATTACTTACAAACACTCACCTATAGCCCAGTTAGATCACAACATGACACAAAAGCCATAGATAGGCGTTAGCTACTGATACATACACATTACATTACTCACCATGAGACAATGACTGATCACATACACACATATGTAGAAGTCTTACATACTGTAGCACACACCCTGCATGTACTGTCCAGCAAGTGGTGCAGCTGGCCCCATAGGACACTAAACAAGGAAACAAAAAAAAACATACAAGATGTCTGGTCGAGTGTTAATCAACAGGTAGATCAATTCACTGATGAGCTTCATGTATTTTTGGCGAAGATCAGGTGTTTCAGGGTAAACAGCATCTGGGGAACTGAGTAAGCGGTTCGGGTCAATGGGGAAAATGAAACAACCCAATAAGCCCGTCTAGGATGCTTTTAGGGAACCTCTACTAGGTGGCAAGGTCACCGTCCGATGACTGTCGATGTTGTGCAGAGACAACGAGAGCTATGGTCAAGCTGCTGAAAGACCAAGAGTGAACTGTCCAAGGCACTAGCAATGGATCAGGAGCTGTCTGATGGCTTTATGGGGGAAAACCAAGAGAATTAAACTGTAGTTCTCTGGCTGGCGCTTTAGGCCTTTTATACTACTAGAGTATGTATGTACATGTTTGTATCGGATCTACTGATGAGTCCCAACATAGACTAAGTATGTGGCAGCATGAGGTAGCGGCATGCATCTAGCATAGCCATGAAATGGAAGAGAAGGAAAACATAAGGTAACCGCACAGCGGTGGCAGAATGGAAGAGAAGGCGTAGCCTTCTATGAAAGACATGCATAAGGTGTGTGCATCAAGCACAGCCGATGGAAGGCATAGCCATGCACTGCACAGAGATGAAGGGCATGAGGTTATGACAAATAAGAAGCATAGGAAGTGCACAGCACTGAGGGAGGGTGCACTGCACGTGGTAAAGGGCAGGCATAGGCCTGGTGCGAAGGCAGCATAGCTGTCATGAGACTAAAAGGGATCTTATCAGCTAGGACAAGAGATAAGATAAGAAAGTAAAAATGAATTAACTAAGTCCATTTATGTTAGGCGCTAGAGAGCGACCGTAACAGAGAAGGACCGAGTTGCAGGTTGTGAGACCGTACTCTTTGAGTAAGAAGGTGATGTACTCCTTTTGATGCATCCCGAGTTCCTGAGTAGGGTGATCTCACTCGTACTAAACTCTGAGGTACTTGGATACAGACCCAAGGTCCTTGATCCCAAAGAGTTCAGCAATTTTGGTCTTAATGAATGCTAGAATCAATTTGGAGTTGGAGACACCCATGCCATCGTCAATATGCCAACCAATAAAGGATTTGACTGTGGTACCAGCAGGAATGTCGTCAAGCTGAGGAATGGTGATGCACGTGATGCCTGTGGTGACATCATCTCCACCGTCGTAGTAGAACAGTGTATGATCAGTGTTGCATCACACAAACCCAAGATCTGATATGATGGAGCAGACTTGTTCGTACCATTCCATGGCAGACTGCTTCAGTCCGTATATCGTTCGTAGCATTAGCCAAACCAGTGTTTGCAAGTTCTCTTTTTTGAACCCCTTGGGTTGCCACACTTAAATCTCCTCCTTGAGGATGCCCCATAAAAACACCTGTGTGACCAAACAAGCTTTGTAGACCAAACCGCCCTTGTTATCCTCTTTGAACTTCAGAACCCATCGACATCCTATAGCCTTACGACCTGCAGGTAACTCTGCAACTTTGTAGACATTCTTGTCTCTCACTGTGTCGAGCTCAGTTTGCATGGCTATGAGCCATTCATTTCTGTCAGGGCGCTTCATGGCTTTGTTGTAGGTCGCAGGAGGGATTTTCAAGTCATAATTGGGAGCATGCGGATCACGGTGTTTGTCACTGCAGGTGGCTATATGTATGTGCTTGTTCTTCAATGATGACATTGGCAATGATCTCAGGTATGTCCACATTTGGCTCGACCTCTTCAATGGGACCCAGTTCTGGTTTGTTCACCACCTCAGTCGGTTCACTGGTCACCCCTTAGTGATGACACAATGATCGAGATGAGACTTGGTGGTGGCTATGTCATTGTGATAGGCCTTCCCTTTCTTCGTTAGGACATGATTATAGGTGGAGCAGCATGGAATAACTGGTATCAAGGGAGGGGGTGCAGAGACGATGTTTGAGATGGTTGAGACGGGTGTGGGATCAGGTACCACACTGGCTAGTTCCTCCTCGTCATCAGAATCACAGTCCTCCAGAGGAGGCAAGGCCTCATTGAATATAACATCTCTGGCAGTGAAGAAAGCCTAATTGGTTGTATCTTGGACTTGGTATCCCTTAATGCCTTTGGGGTACCCCATGAAGATCACACAATGAGAGTGGGCGCTGAATTTTGTCTGGAGTTCTGTGGGGATCCGAGCCCAACAACGTGACCTGAAGATCCTGAGATAGGATAAGTCTGGTTTTTTATTATTAACCATCTTGTAGGGTGTCTTTCCAGGTGGCAGGGAATGGGATTCAGTGCGATTCCAGAGATAGCCCACAGTGAGGACCACTTCACCCCATAGGTGCTTCAGTAGACGCGCTTTAAAGATACTTGCCCAGCTGTGATGGTTTCCTAAGGAAAGAGATCCCAACAAATGACTGTAGCAAGAGTAGAAATAGTTAGTGGGTACAATTAGTTCATCCCAAAAGAGACTCGAAAGGAAAGGGAGAAGTCCGGGAGAAGTCCAAGCGATGGTACTCAGTGTTAGGAATAAGTCCGAGTGGAATTCGAGCATTAGTCCAAATGTTAGTCCGATAGTCTGAGCAGTATTGGGCCTATGGGAAGGAGAGGAGAAACAGTAAGTACACAGTAGACGGTTTACTGTGTTTTGGTGGGGAAGATGGTGACAGTGACAGTGATGGTAGTTGTGAGCCAAAAGGAAGCTAGTATTTTTGATACCGTACATGAATATTATAGTCCGAGCATTCTTGGACTCTAACTATGACCAGGAACTACTAGCCGTGACATGAAACCTAAAGGAGGTAATGAAAATACACTATTAGAAAATAGCAGACAGGCGCCACCATCTGTCTAGACAGAATGGAGCATTTTATATAGCAGCTGTCACATGTGATCAGTACAGAGTTAAAGGACCTAAGGAGACACAATGATGAGGCCGCTGAAGTCTGTGGAAGGCATGTGGCAAGGAAGGACGACGGGACCAAGAAGTAGTGGGATGAGTGATAAGATAAGATCAGAACAAACGCACAGAACTGATATGGAAGATCGAGAAGACCGATACTCTGGAGTACCGGAGTACCTTTGGACTAAGACAGCTGGGCTCGAACTTGTTGAAGATGGATCGGAGAGGATGTTAGGATAAGGGGGGACTCTTGGAATTGTGGGAAAAGTGGAGGATACACCTACAGAGACGTACCAGTCTCTACAGCGCTGCTTCGAGCATGGCCAGAGAACGACCCTGAATGGTACATATGGCTCTCTCCACTTTTCTGTTGTGTTGGTGAGCATACAGGAGGCCAATTGGTGTTTGATCCCTGCGTCCTGAAGTGCTCTGGTGAAAGCAGTGCTGATGTATTCTCCACCATTGTCTGACCGGAATATTTTGCTCGTTTTTTGGCGTGGTTCTCCCATAAGTTTTTAATGATGGTCCAAGCCTCAAGGGCTTGATCCTTGGATGCCAAGAGTTGGATGTTCAGTAGATGACTATGGTCATCCAGTGGGAACAGAGAGGAACCTTTGAATACACAATTCCAGCCTCGTTGTAACATGCATCCGACAGATAAGAGGTTGAACACTGCCTTTGGCGCATATAGGCAGTCATGAAGCATGACTCGGTATTCAACTTCTCCAATCATGATGTCCGCTATGCATGTATCCCAACTGAAGGTGACCAGTTCGCCCTGATTTGCCATCTGTACCAGAGGGTGATCCTTGGAGGTGAAATCAATAAAATATGATCAATCCACAATGATGTGAGACATTGTTTTGGAGTCAAGGAGAGCGGTGAGATGAGACAAGCCAGCCAGTTCAACAATCAATGTGCACGAGAGTTCCCGACAGTGGTCATGACTACCGGTGTGTTCCGTTGCAGAGTTGGCAATTTCAGGTGCTGAGACAGTCACGGACGTGGCAGCTGTAGTGACGGTTGCGGTTTCTATCCTGGGCTTCAATTTGTTTCGAATCCAGGCTGGCACTTTGTCCTCCATTCCTCCACCAGGCTAATGGCAGTGATCACGATTAATGTGTCGGTGAGTTCAGGAATCTGGACATTTGCACTAATCGCACCCAGACCCCTCGTGGTAACATAAGCAGTGAGCCTACTTGTTACGGTTTTACCGTCAGTTGCTCTTTTTCCTATCAGATCTAGTCGCTCGGTGAAGTCCCACTTCCCCTCACTCAACCAGCACAGTCCACTCGTTGCCATTACTCCCAGCCATCCTCCAGACACTGACATTGCAGCTGCCTTGCACTCCGTCTAGTCGTATGCCCCAGTAGTCCCACCCCTGACTGCTCCCCTTCGCCCTTCGCCTCCTATCCGCTTGGTCCGTGCACAGTCACGCTTATTCCGCAGTCATTCCCTTATTGTCTTATCGGACTTACCTTCCGTTTCTGGCTGTCGCACTCACCCAGTGACTGCCCCTTTATTCCCCATTCATATTGTGGCAGTTCCTGCCTTTTATGCTTTCCTCTCTTGCTGTATTATGCGTCGCCTCCCTCCCAGTTAGGCTAGCTTGGTCCGTGCGCATTCTCGTTTCACTATACAGTATAAGTAGCACTGTCTCCCTGTACATGCTCCTTATCTAGTTCTACACAATCCAGTCTACTTAGCATTCTGCTTGTGTTGTGCTTAAGGTCATCCAGCTAGTAGACTTCATCTCTAGGCTGAGCTTCTGAGTCTACGATAGACTTAGTTGGTTGGATCCTCCTCTTGTTTCTCTCTTCGTGTCTTCACACTACACTCAAGTGTGTGCTTCGACCTTAGTTCAACACTCCAGCATAACACTACTGATTCCAGTATATCACCCTACCCCCCCATTATGTCCACCACTAACTCCAAACCACCTCAACATGCCCAGGAAGAGAATTCGCCACCTGCATCATGACACACTGACCATGACGTCCACGGAAACATGTTCACCATCGCCACCATCTCAGGGCTGTATGCCTCACCGTTCGCACAAGGATTTAGTTCCCAGCGTCAGGCAGCGATATGGGCACTTCTCAAACACTCTGCACACCAAGCTGGAGCTCATTATCACATGAAAATGCAAGACGGTCTCCACCCAGCCTACACAGCCTTCAACCCACTTGAAAATCGGACTGCAAAGTCTTTCATAGGTCAGACTTGGTTGAGGCTGCACTTGGAGATGTTTTCGATAGAGTGCAGAATCTCTCTCTCTTACATGTGGTCAAACTCAACCTCATTAGATTACAATGCAGGGCCGCTTGGATGGGGGGATTTCCATCCTTCTAAGGTGCCCTGGTTTTGAGCTGTCTAATGATCTTTCTGCTGATAAAATCATTTTGGACGTCTATGTTACCCCACACGAGCTCATTTGAAATGAGCGAGTTAGTGGTGACATGGCCATGCTCATTCAAGCATTCTCCAAAGATTTTGTTGTCCCTCACATGCAATGTTTCCAGGAGCATTGCAAAATTGAGTATGTCCACTGGCAGGCCCCAGGACCCCACTGTGAGTGTTGCTTGCACAATGATGATATTTTCACCAATATCACTCCAGTGCTCACTGAGCCTATTAACTTGGATGGGATATATCATCTCCCTGCATTCTCTAGCCCCGTCGCTAGCCATCTTCAGTGCACAGGACTCAGCGCTGTCAAAAAGCTCAATGCTGCCAAGAAGACTCAGCACTTGTTGTCCTCCACTGCTATCCGTGAGTTGGCATTGGTGGTAGATCCCATCCTCAAGACGGTCCCGGTCCCACCCACACCCAATTCAAAAAAGGTTCAAGCAGAAACAGATTCACCTTCAGCCCTTCGCCAGTGGTCTGCTTACCAGTGACGCCCTACAAAGGCCTTCCTATATGCAGCTAAGCAACCTTTTCCAGAGCCTATTCCCCTCACCTTCGCCGATGTACCACCCCCAAAACGCCAAGCGTTGATTAGTATTGGCCCCCACACTGATGCTGTACTGGAGCATTTCAAGCTTGGAGATGATTTACTGCTGTCGTTACACACTCATTACAAATGTGTGGAGCAGTCATTGGGAGCCAGTCTTGAGAACCCACCCCTCCCTGAAATTTGCTGTATGATTGAGCCTTCAACTTAGTGGGTGCACTTGTTGCTGACCTGAAAGGTGACAGGTTTTCTGTCAGGATGATAAGTTTCTGGCTCACTCAGGATCAGGGCTGGGCGCTGATTTACTCCGTAGCAACTGAAATTCTCCATTCTGAGCATGCTCCTTCAACTTCTCAGCATAATTACCCTGCTCTGCATTCTCTATATTCTGGCCTTCTTGTTTTTGATCCATTAAATCTAGCCTGCTGCCATGATTGAGAAATTGGTCTAGGTCCAAATGATATTTGTTTTTTCTCAACCCCTCTCCCCCCATTGATTTCAAATGTTTAAATATCACTGCAAGTGTGGGTGAGTTGATTCATCCTCAAAAATGGTTGCTCATTTTTTTCCACTGCCAAAGACAACAAGTGCACATCGTCATGTTCAGCCTCTGACACGCCCAAGGGTGAAGGTCATCATCAGCAAAGAGGGGCAGGACCTGCTCTGGGCAAACCGGCACAAGAAGGCTATGCACTTCCAATATGATCTGACCACTGCATGGAATAAGCTTGCCAAGGTAACCAAGACAATTGCTTCGAAACCCCACAAAAGCATCCACTGTGTCCACAACAAATTGCATATTGGCCAGGCTCAATACCTCTCCCGGTGCAAGAAGGGGAATGCCTGGAATGCCTTTTGCTGGAAGAAACATCATACTGGTCCCTGCCTGTCTGTGTTCAAGCTAATGATGATAACAATGATAATGGTATGACCTGGACCACCCTTACTATCTGTGTCTCAACCCTTGTTGCTTGTAGTTGTTCATAGCGCACTCTCTAGATTTGTGAAAAACAATCTCCCCAAGTACCAAAAGCTCTCATCTACCGAGAAAGCGTGCTTGATCCAAGAATACAACAAGCACTGGGTCACCAAGGTGGTTGGTGTTTGGATGACAACACAAGGTAAAATTAGTGATGTCACTTAGACTCTCAAAGTGGTTGAAGAAGAGGTAGCATTTGAAAATAAATTTCATTCGTGGCACATACTAATCTCATAAATACAAAGCTTCTTCACTTGAAGTCACACACTGGCATGGAAACACTGTTCTATGCCACATGTGGCACCACTGATGTCCCTCTTTGTGGGGTTGTGTTCGCAACTGATGGTGTCAAGACTTCATGGGTACCATCATTGGCATCGACACACATGATCTTGTAAGTAAAATGGAAGGGTTTGCCATACAAGGTGTACGAGGCAAGTTTTTATTTCTGCCACAGAATCACCACTGACCATAATAGGTGCTGCAAGCAACCATCAAGAGTACATCTTGCACATATGCAGCACTATTCAAAGATTGATCAATGACAAACTTCGTAAGTGCTGTCATGCTATGATGGCATCAGATTACAAATACTACTCACCCAGAGACCATTGTGGGTTATCCAAAAGCAAAAATACAATGGAAAATGTATTTCCAGAACATCGTCTTGTGCTACAGGGTTGTCGTGGAAGGGTGGCCATCGACAATTCCCTTTACGAACTTGAGTGATGCTTCAAGCTCTCAACCTCAGCTCGAGATCTACAACATAAATGGAAAATGGATTTGACGTACTGGAAGAAGTTGCAGATGTTGGAAATGTGCATTCTGTGCATTTACTGTAAGACCTACAGGCAGGCATTTCCGTGGGTGTACAATCCCACAGTGCTAGATTAGCCCCCCTGGCATTGACATTGGTACCCTGACCATATAGCTCAGTGGGTAGAGCACCTGGTATAAACCTAGGAGGTTGCCGGTTCAATCCCAGCTCTGGTCGCATTTTCTATAGCAGATGAAGAGTTCCAGGTTCTTAGGCAACAACAGAATACGGAGATTGAGAGTGGCAAGATTATAGAGCCGACGTGTTGCCCTCACTCCAATATTGGAGCAAAGCGGGCGCATGGCACAATCGGTAATGCCAATGGCTCTTCCAGGCCCTCAAAGAAGCAAAAAAGTGCCCCTGTAGTTGATGATGAAGCTGACAACAATACTGCCCCTGCACGACCTGTGCCACTTAGTGCCGGGGGCTCTAACAACGCTGCGACGGATAGCCCTGACGGATCTAATGGCGCTGCCACTGAGTGCACACATGTCAGAAATGGAAATGCATCATCTAGCACCGAGGGTCCCAGAGAAATAGATAGTACTGATAGCACCGAGGACACCAATGGCGCTGCCATGGATAGCACCGATGAGGGCACTAACTGCGCCACGGATGGCACTGAGGGATCTAACAGCACTGCCACAGAGTGTGCTCAGGTCGGAAATGGAATTGTGTCACCTAGCACTGAGGCATCTGGAGAAGATACTATGACTAGTAGCGAAAGGCTTATGTCAGAGTTGACTAATGCAATTGATGACTTCAATGGCCCAGCAGCTTTGCTTTACTAGACAAGCATTAGATTAGGTCATACAATTGGATAGTTGTTTGCATTGATTTGACACACTTTGCACAGCCAGCTGCGCACAGACCTCACTAAGTACAACAGCAGAATATAGGAAAAAAGAACATACCCAGCACTAAACAGAGCATGAGCGTAGACAAACAAGGAGGGAACCTTAGCAAAGGAATTGGCAAGACTGGGAGTCAAAACATGTATAATTGAGAGCACTGAGAACAATGACAAGTCATTGAGTCACCATTGGCAATGGGGTGGCGATGATACAGCGATTAGTGCACTATGGGAAAGGTAGTGATCAACAAGAGCTGGTAGATGTGTAGAAAGGTGGTCCACGAACTGGTTTAGTGAGCCGGTGATTTATCATTGTCGATACTGGGGACAGGGCGGTGACAAAAGCGATATAGTGGGTGGTGGAGGCACGGAGATGGACAGCAGTGATCAACAAAGCTGGTGGAGGGGTGGAACAATCATCAGGAAAATTTTGAAGTAATTATAATCCTAGATAATGCCAGATAATGCCTCACAGACTTGATATTGTTAGTAAATATCCATTATTTAGCATCAATTAATATTTATTGAGAATTGTTACCTTAAATAATGGTTTGGTATTATAGGCCAAGGTACAGAACCCTGTATTTACATTTCTTTACTGATTATCAAGAATAATTGTGGCTTTAAAGTTTTCCTGATGATGGACACAGCGCTGGGAAGGCGCTGGACGATGTGCACAACATTGACGATGGTAAAGGGCAAGAGACAATGTTACGGTTTTACGGTTGGTCACTCTTTTCCCCTATCTCAGGCCCAGTTGCTCAACACTGATTGTTCTCTCCACAACAGTCACGATAACTACATAGGCAATATTCTTGTTCTCTGGTAAGTCGTACTCACTTGACGACTACCCCTATTCCCCCATTTGGACTATGGCACTACTTGCCTTTCATGCTTTCCTCTCTAGTAGTATTACATGTTGCCTCCTTCCCAGATTAGGCTTGCTTGGTCCATGTGCATTCTCATTTCACTATATACATACATAAGTAGCACTGTTTCCTTGTACATGCTCCTTATCTAGTTCTACGCAATCCAGTTTGCTTAGCATCCTGCTTGTGTTGCACTTAAGGTCATCTAGCTAGCAGACTTCATCTCTAGGCTGAGCTTCTGAGTCTACAATAGACTTAGTCGGACGTATCCTCCTCTCACTTCGCTCTATGTGTCTTCGCACTACACTCGAGTGTCGCTTCAACCTTAGTTCAATGCACCAGTGTAACAAAAGAACTAGATCGTCCCCATTGCCTCTGCTATTCAGCAAGGCACCCCACCACCCACCATTTCGTCTTTCTTCGGATATCACGTCCCCTCTGAGTCCGAATCTGAACACAAGATCTACGTCTCCCCATCCCTTCCACCCGTGGCCATTGCTACCACAAGTATCGCCCCAGACCTTACTGTTGCCATCACCTCTCCCCATCAGACCGTTCCTTTGCCAGAAGAATCCCCTCTGTTCGCACCCCTAGACCCTGACGCCCCTATCCCGCCTCTTGACTTACCCCCACGTGCTCCACAACCCCCGTCTCCACCATCTCCCCACTCCAACATAGAAATGGCTGACCCCATCACTCGTCCCATCGAGATCAAGGCAGGATTACCTGATGACTTCTCTGGCAATTCCGAAGACACCCTCAGATGGGTACTCACCCTCTCCGCATACTTCGAGATGAACAAGCACCTGTATAACGACCACGCCAAGCTCCTGACCGCTCTCGCCAAAATGAGCAAAGGACGGGGCAAGCACTTCTCCAAAGGCTGGTACTACTGTTACAATTGGTTATGGCACATACACCTTTTTCTCTCGAACGTCCTTAGTCTCTCTCTTTCCAGTACGATCTTCTAACCGTTCCCTCAGAATGCCTTGTGCCTAAACGCAGCTTCTCTTTTACGCGCTGTGCATGGCTACGCTTCGTCTTGACTCGCTCTTACTCACCTGTGGACGCTATCTTAGTTCCTGTGTTCGCACAGCTCCCTTCCATTCTATCGCACAGCCCACGCTTTCTTCTTCGGGATTCCTTAGTTCCAATAACTGTATGCACAGCCTGGTCCGTGCGCCGTGTCTCCACCTATTTAAGTAGCGACTTCTCTGTACTATCTCCTAACTTTGACCTCCTCAATTTACGGTCTTAGCTCCCCTCAGTCCCTCGGATTTCTTTAAGTCTTCGCCTTACTTTTGAGTAGGCGCTTCCTTGTAAACCTCGTCCCTGCGAGCATTCAACTCGTAGTATAAGTCCTAGTCGAACCATGCCTAGGCCGATCCCCTTGACCCGACACCGTCGGTCCTTCGTCTTAAAAACCCCTTCAGTCTTAGAACCGTTGAGTCTACGTTTGCCCCTATCCGGGTCAAGCGTAACAACTACAAGGTAGCTGATGAGGATATAAAGAAAGAGGATAAGATGTATGAGAAAATGTTGAAGGAATTCAGAAGTATGTTCTGTCCCTTCGATATGAAAGTTGAGCCTGTCACCATATGGGAGCACCCCGACAGAACCTCTGCGACACGGCAAACAGATTCCAAAACTACTGTATGTCTCGGACTTCCAGCTTAATGTTGCCCAGGCTGGCATCACTGACAATGTCACCATCATCGACGACTTCGCTCGAGGACTTGACCCTTCACTCGTCACCTTGATTCTCTCGATGAAGGATGTACCCACCAATCTCCAGGGATGGATCGAACAAGCCAATCGATTCCATGCCCAGCAGAGGAGAATTGCCGGCATTCGTGCTGGCCGTGGATCGGTCTCCTCGTATGGAACCAATCACAACTCGTCGCCTTGACGTGATCCAAATGCCATGGATGTTGACGCCATTCAGCTCTCCCTGTGCAACGGGCCGAGCATATTAGGAAAAACAAGTGTTTCATTTGCCACCAGGTCGGTTGCAATACGAGGAAGCACTCGAAGGGACCCCGGAAGCCCTACACACCATCACAGGGGGGCAATAACAAAGCCGGCAGTCCATCGGCCAGTGTGCACACCGCCGAAGTCAAATCCACCCCGCCTTCCCCTCTTGCCGCGTACATAAACGGGCTGAAGAGTAAAGATGTTGACGCCAAAGAAATCCTTTGGGTCCTGAAGACGTGCTTTGATGGGAACAAAGAGGCCGAGTAGGTTGTGGCCAACAAAGTTGTGACCACGGAGGGTTTTTAGACCGAAGGGAAGTTTCGACATCTTCTCCTCCGAAAGTGTTAGCTCCTGTATTTGTATCAGATCCTGCCGTGCAATCAATACATATTCCTGTTTTGATCTTTGTGCATGAGGGAGCCCAAATCGTCAACACGTTCGCCCTAGTGGATAGCGGCGCAACAGAAAACTTCATAGATCACAAGCTAGTGAAGAAGAGGAAGATACTGATGGTATGACTTCCTCACCCCTTGAAGGCCTCCAACGTGGATGGGAGTGCCAATAGTGCCAGTATCATCCAGCACAAAGTATCCATCTTCGCTCAGATCGGTGAGACCGAAGACCGAAGAGACTTCCTTGTCCTCAACTGCGGAAAGGAAAACATGATCTTGGGGCTTCCTTGGCTATGTGAGGTAAACCCAATAATAAACTGGGCCACTGGAGAAATCTTGGTCGCCACCCTCCCGAGGAAGCCTAGGCATGACTCGCCCAAGGCCATTGCTCAGCGATACCTGGTTCAATACCTCAATGTCGACCCGGATGAAAAGATAGTGCATCTTTGGAAAAAGCGCCTGGATAGGTATGCAGAGGTGGCCTACAGTGGCTCAAACAACTGTCCCAATGTTTGCATGTTTTTCACTAAAGTCGATAATTCCTAACCGCATCTAACCTGGGCCATAACATATGAGTGTATGAGATGAAGCGCTTACTCCTGGCTTTCTATAGGTGCAAGGATCAAGGGATCCGGTCAGGATTTGATGAAATGGCAGCCATTGTAAAATGACAACTCATTGGGACAGTTGTTTGACTTTGTATTCCCATTACATATATTAGATCCTGGAATGCCATAAGATGGTTACATACCTTATGTA
>JBBPNE010000597.1:0-16793 GCA_038090735.1 Xerocomellus amylosporus | reverse complement strand
TGAGTACTTTACAATAGACCCCCTGTAATTTTTGTAGAGATACAGCTTGTTGTGATTGTGGTGTTTTACGAGCATTTAGGAATTTGCATTTCAAAAGACACTTGCAATAAACCAGGTTCGATAGTACGGAACTCGTGAATGCCGACTTGCGTCGGCAAAAACCTTGCTTGACGTCTGTTTGTGTTTGCTCTTTTTACATGCCATACAAAAAAGGAAAGAGTTTCCGGCGAGTTGTTCCCACGATTATGGGGGTGGGAGAAACCTTGCCAAGCAAGGTAATGCGGCCGAGGGCGCATGCCCGGGTGACATGGGTGGCGGAGCGAACGTCTGGTAAGCATAGTCGCGCGACCGGATAGGCGGTGGCACTGCTGGTTGGGGGGTAGGTCGCCTATCCTGGAGTTCGGTCGCGGCGGAGCTGGGTGAGGGAACAGGTTGCTGCGGTTCGTGTGGGAGTGGCATGTGAATGTAGGATGTGCGAAAATCGGCTCTTGGGATCCATCCGTCGTCGAGAGGGACGCTGATGGGCTGGGTAGGTGTGATCGGGCTAGGGTGTATCAGTATCGGATGAATGGTTTCTGGTTCATCGAGTTCATGCAGCGGGGAGGGCGTGCGATGCCCATGAGAAGGCGTGTGGACACAGTCAGGAATCATGCGCGATGGGATAGGAAGCGGCGGCGCATGTGGGGCAGCTTCGAATGTACGTACGGCGGTGCCGCCGACCCGGAGCGCATTCTGTGATCAACGTGGGTAACGAAGAACATGCAACGCAGTCATTGAGGTACGGTTGTTGCCGAATTGATGCACCCGAGCGCAACTGAGCATGGGATCGTAGATCATCACGTTCTTCATCTGTGGTGGCATCGCCGAGTTCAAGAACCCCTTCGTTACCGTCGTGGAGTTCTGGGGAGAGAGGGTGATGAGGAGGTCGGTCTGGTGGCCCTGTGAGCCGACGATTACCTTCGTCATAGCCTATCCTGCGACCAATCGATAGTCCCTCTTTGCATCCCATCCTGCGGCCTTCCTCGCGAGCATCACGCGCATCTTCTCTTGCAGCCTCCTGGCCTTTGTTCGAGCTTTCGCAGCCCCCGCCTCTGCCTTGCTCCGCTGGGAAGCCACCTGGTGATAATATCTTGAGCTCGAAAGATCTCTTTTTGCGCATTCTCTAGTTGCAGCTTGCGTGCACGATTGCAATCTGCAAACGATGAAAGTAATCGAGGGCACGACGTTCTGCCGCGTTTGCGCGGGTTTATTCTGCTTCGAGGCGTTCCGAGGTGGCGACGAGAGCTGCATTGATTTCCCGGACTTCTTCTCGGGAGACGAGGCGTGCTAGGAGATGACTGCTACTAGACCCGTCTGCGGTGGAGCGTGAACGATGATGTGGTGCCGATTTCGAACGCCGCCGGGGGACCTGAGCAAGTCCAGCGAGGGGCACTGGCAAGAAGCACGCCGCGCTCGTCGCCCAGCACAGCTAGAGCAGCACAGCGCAGCAGCCCCGAGTCTACCCCAGCCGAACTTGGCGAGCCGCTTCCTGCTGCATGGCTTACTTTTGCTCCCGATTTGTTCCGCAGGAGTGTGGCCAGACCAAAGGTTTCCGGTTGAAAACTGCCAAGGTTCAGTCATGTGCATGAGGTCCAGCATATGCCACAACACAACATGTCC
Source organism: Xerocomellus amylosporus (assembly GCA_038090735.1). Taxonomy (NCBI): domain Eukaryota; kingdom Fungi; phylum Basidiomycota; class Agaricomycetes; order Boletales; family Boletaceae; genus Xerocomellus; species Xerocomellus amylosporus. The sequence continues at coordinate 15,134 of JBBPNE010000597.1, read as the reverse complement.
ACCCAAAGTTGCTCACCACGTTGAAGATTTCCTAAAGAAAATGACATTCAAACGAGTCGCAACCAGCCAAATCTAAATTATAGACAAGGGGTACATGAACCGACGACCGTGACGAAAGTTGCATGGAGTCGAAGCTGACCATCATGAGCCTAAACCAAGACACGGTACTCCAGCCAATAAAAAAGATCGTGTGGCCGAGAACATGCCATAAAAAAAAAGGTAAACAAGACGACGAAAGCAAACCAAGAACGATGCGAGAGAAAAAGACATACAACTGCACAGGATGTAGCGACAACAAACAAGGGAGGGCAGAGGACGGGACTACGGGTAGTTGGACAAGGGATGGGAAAAAGACGAGGCTACAAATCACTGACAGGGATAATGATAGGCTATGATGTACATTTTCTGCACAAGTTCTTTGGGAATAACAGCGCGATATTCCACTGATCTTCTTTTGGAATCTGTGCATCTCGTGTGATCATTCCTGAGTGGCGTTCAGCGGACGACGGGGATGATCGAGATCAGGACTCACTGCGTTTTCCGTCTCAGCAGTGGCTTCCGCTTCGGGTTCCTCCAAGATCGGCTCAGCAGGGGCGGGTGCGGCATTCTCATCCGTGGGTGCATCGACCTGATAAACTCGTCATGGTCTGTGTAGCGCTGCGACGATAACCCATCTCACCTTGGAAGCAGGTTTCCGTGAGCCAGCTCTGGATGCAGGCTTCCTGACAGTCGAGACCGGTTTCCCAGTCGCCCGTGATGAAGGCTTTGTGACCTTTGATGCGGGTTTCTCAGATGTGGCCTTGGAGGCGGGTTTGGTGGCAGATTCAGGCTTGGCAGCGGCCTTGGAGGGCGGCTTCGATTCAGGTTTGGCCTGTCATGCCACCACCACAGGTGAGCCCCCACGCCCCCATACACACAAGGGGATCGGACGCACCTTTTTAGAGGGGGGGGCCTCTTCCGCCTGAGGGGTGGGAGGCTCGGCGGGCTCCTCCGCGTCCTTGTCGGTAGAGGTGCGTTTCTTACCTCTGGCAGACTTGGGCTTGGGTGCCTCGACTATTTCGTCGGCCAGTTCGTCGGCCCCGCCGTCCTTTTCGTCGGCGGGCTTGACCTTCTTTGCGCGCGGTTTGGCGGCCTTCTTTGGTGGGGCGTCGGCCTTTGGTTGTTCTTTTATGCGTGAAGAGCGACGTGGCTCTGCCAGAGCGTCTGAGGAAGTGGGTGCTGCGGCTTTGCGAGGCATCGGGAGGGAAGGATGTGTGGGGGAAGGGTGCAAAGGGAGACGCGCTTGACCCTATTACGGTTATGAACTTTATCATGTCCCATTCGTTATGGGATCAACAAACAAAACTCGGTCACGTGAGCCGAGTGCGCGTACACATGCACAAATAAACGCCCATGTCATTCTGCGCACGGATCCATTTACAGTTACACATGCATAACACTACAGTAACGCAAGCAAATGCTCGGCACCGGTCGTTTCTACCCTGCCCGGGTTCTCTTCGACCTGGAGCGGGGATGAGACAAGGGACTATGGAAATCGAACGGGGACGAACTCGGATGTGTTTGACGACCAAGTCTTCCAAGATCAATGCATAGCGGGTGGTGCGGATACCAAGCCCCTTGGCGGACAGGTCGAGGGAAAGTCCGATCGACTTGGACCACTCTGCGCCCGTATCAGTGAGGGCGATGATCTGACCCACCCCATCAGCCACGTTTCATGTGCGATCTGCGGTCCATTCACCTTGTCTTTGAGTCCCTTGACGCGGGCCCATCCGCTCAACACAAACGGGTCGTTTGCGGCGATCACAGCGACGACGTCGACGCCTTTCGCTCTGAGCTGGTCATAGTGTTTGAGATAGCCAGGGAGGTGGTCCGCATGGCAGGTAGGCTGTGGGAATCATAAGCCGGGAAAGAGGCGATCGAAAGATCACTTGCGCACCGTGAAGGCGCCGGGAACGGCAAACACCACGACCTTCTTTCCAGCCCACTCTTTTGCGATGGAGTAGTTGGACACTGAGAATCGGATGACGCTTTTAGGACGAGCGGGCTCAGCGACAATACGTACCGGCTCCACAAGCAGACTGGTCGATCAGATCTATGAGCAGATGATCATGATCATGATAAGCGGGCTCCACTTACCAGATCGTCGAGCTCGGGTGCGTAGGGGACGTAAGTAAAAGTGGCTTCTGGGATTCTTTCACCGGCTGCGATGGTCATGTTCGAATGTGGATGAGAACGGGCGAAACGGGGTGGTATTTATGCTGGCGCGATCGGCCGCATCGGTGATTATTCATTACACGAATATCACAGGATTAGTCATTGGCTGTCGTCACCTTCTCCACTGACTGGATGCTGACTCTTACAGACATCGGGCTCGGCCATGGTTCTGGATCACGCCTTCCACTACCCGTTCTCGAGCTTACCGGCGTCTCCACCGTCGTCGCAGTAGCCGTCAGCGGCATATCGATATGGCTCCAGCTGCGAAACTACAGAAAACCTCTCCTCCAGCGGTGCGCGTCCTTTGTTCGTGCTTCACCGACGACCTCATGCTCCCGTTTCCAGAATGGTCGTGCGCATCATGGTCATGGTACCGTTATACGCGGTGGCGTCCTTCATCTCGCTCTTCTCCTTGGAGGCAGCCTTCTTCATTGACGTCGTACGCGACGTTTACGAGGTGCCTCTACCGCTCCATCCATGCCATCGATTCCTCACCACACTTGTCACAGGCGTTTGTTATATACTGTTTCTTTGTGCTCCTTCTAGACTATCTCGGTGGCGAGCGCTCTCTCCTTATCCTCTTGCACGGTCGACCGCCCATCCAAGCCGTCTTTCCCGTGAGTCTATGGCGCAGCGAGATCGACCCAAGTGATCCATATACATTCCTCTTCCTCAAACGTGGCATTCTGCGTACGGTCGTTGTTCCATTCCTCGCTCCCTTTGTGTTGACTTCCAACTCCACCAGAATACGTGCAAGTCAAGCCTCTCCTTGCGCTTGCGAGTTTGATCATGAAAGCTACCGGCACCTACAACGAAGGCGACTTTCGCGCTCGCAGTGGATACCTGTACGTGTCCATCGTGTACAACATTTCCATTTGTCTCGCACTTTGGTGTCTCGCCATATTCTGGATGTGTGTTCACGATGATTTGAAACCTTTCCGGTAAGCACCTCTCCCCTTGTACACCCAACACGCATGGTTTAACCCTTCCAAAGACCCGTCCCTAAATTTCTCTGCGTCAAAGGCATCCTCTTCTTCTCCTTTTGGCAATCCATCGCTGTGTCCTTCCTCGTTGCAGTCGGCGCCATCACACGCCTCGGACCCTACACCGACAGCGAACACATCTCCCTCGGTCTCACAGACACCCTCATCTGCGTCGAAATGCCCTTTTTCGCCGCGGCTCACATGTACGCCTTCTCCTACCGCGACTTTACCAAGCCGCCCACCTCTGCATCAGGCGATAGTCGCTCCCTGATCTACGTCGCGCGCATGACGCTCGCGTATGCGCTCCGAGATGCGTTTGGGCTCAAAGACCTCGTCGAGGACACGCGTGCCACGCTTCGCGGGCGAGGTATCAACTACCGTGCGTTCGAACCCAGCGAGGGCGGGATGCATATCGGTGCCGCGAGGGACCGTCGGATCCGTGCTGGGCTTCGCTACGCTGCCGGTGGAAAGCACAAGTACTGGTTGCCCGAAGCACGCGGTCTCGCGGACGGCCACCCCGAACTCGACAGCGACGTCACTGCCCCCTTGTTCGCCGCGGACCCCGAGGACGTGGTGCCGGACATGCAGTATCAGCGTGGTGGGGCTCGGATAATGGGGGATGACGCCGACGCGGAGGACGAGGACGAGTATGCGCTGACGTTTAGCGATGCGTTGGCGGGTACGGAGGGTGAGGACGAGGTGTTGTATGAGCATTCCAAAAAGTATGTGTTTGGTGATTATTTATATCCAGTGGTGGATGTGAGCTCGGAGGAAGCGCGTCGGGCGATGTGGGACGAGGAGGCGAGGGTCGTGCGAGAGATTGTGTCGGGCGGGTTTAGCAGGAGCGAAGGGGCGTTGTCTGGGTATGGCGCCACGCAAAACGGGAAAAGACAGGCGAGGCCATACGAGGACGTCCAAGACGACGCGCAGGATGCCAGAGCGGGAACGAGCACGCCGCGCCACGGCCCCCCTTGGTCCTCGCTCACGCCACAAACGCCCTCTCCGCCACGCTCGTCACGCAAAATCTCGGATTGTCCACCGATGACGGCCGGGAGCCGATCGTCTTCTCATTCTCATTCGCCCTCCCGAGTCGCATCTCGGCTGCAGCTCCCGCGCCTCCTTTCTCCTTCCGCTTCCACCTCGTCCACCTCGTCGCCGCGCATATCGAAACGAACGTCGCGCACGCCGCTCGTAGAAGAGGATGCGGTGGATCTGGTCGTGTCTGCAGACAGTTTACAGGTGCCGTCGACGTCGCGTGGATCGCATTCGCCGGTGTTGATACGGGTGTGGGACGAACACGAACTGGGTGCGGGCCGGGGCACGCCGGTCTCGCCTGTTCGGACGGTGGTGGATGAGGACGGGGAGGGGGAGAGGCGGGGAGATGAGTCGGATGTGCGGTTCGTGATGACGGTGGATGACGCGGAGGCGGGGAGGGACTATGAGAGTGGGGAGGGCGGAGAGGCGTCGGAGCACGCGCAGGAGGATGTCACGCAGACGCCGCCGGCGTATGCCCGTGTGGATGGGTATGGACTTGGGATACCGGAGGAGGAGGAGGATCACAATCCGTGGGCGTGATGCACTCGGATGCGTCGAGGGTTCCGACGACCTTGGAGTTCCGGGAGGAAGAGGGCCTGCGCGGTCGAGATCGAACAGTTTTGTATTCTACCTCGCATAATTTATATTCGAGTCAGAGGTAGCGAGAGTCTCCCTTGGACTGACAGCCTGTTACGCTGAAGAAAGACGAGTCTTTTGTCCTGTTGAGGGAGCCTCCGACCGTTGATGCCGGCATGCCCGCGTCTTACTCCCTGCCAACACTACTAGTTTGTGTTTTCATCAACTCACCTAGAATTCTCCTCGTCGCCTTAAAGAACTTATTTTTCACCTTGGCCTGTAAGAAAAACTGGCTATAACGCCGCAAACACAGTTAACCTGCCAACAGTCCAGCCAAAGATGGAGAGCAGAAATGATACGGAATTCGTGTCATTTTAATGCAGCGTACAGGAGCGATTAGATTCAAAGCCCGTCGTTTGACTCGATGTCAAGGTCGGAGATGCTAATCTGCGAAATGCCACCTGCCACACGTCAAAACTTTCTGAACAAACGACCTTGCGATCATGTCACCCGTCCCACCTGACATATCCTTCGAGAAGGCGGTGTACGTGGGTATGAATATGCAAGCCATCCTGTATGGTGAGCCTTGGAGACGATGTCCGCGTCGTGTGGTCTAATATTGATCCACCGTGTGCCCAAAGGATCGAGCTCGTCCTCTATTTCAAGACCATGCGCATCTTTTTCGCTCGCAGAAGAAATCCTCTTCCAACCGATGCGTTTTATGCAATTTTCAGCAGTGTGATGTTTTTCCTGGCTACGATGTGGATAGTTACCACTTCTTTGTTCGGTCTGGGCATGTGGCTGCTGGATCGAACGTTTCCGGGTGGGCCATCAGCGTACATGACAGGACCTCCATCACTCGTAACCCGGTGTATTATGCTGGCGGAGAGTGTCCTCGTGCAGCAGATGGCAGATGGCCTCATGGTAAGACCAACTCAGCGGATCAGATGTAGCCAGCGAATGTGAACCTTACCCGTTCCGATCCAGGTGTACCGCTGTCGACTCGTGTGGGACAGCCTTCGTGTCATCATTATACCCTGCTTCCTGTGGTTCTCAACTCTCGGTGAGTACTATCATATCGGTTTCTCACTCCACGTGACGCTTATTTCAACCGCGTGCCGAATCAGTCATCGGGTTCGTGGGGGTGGCTATACTCGGGCCTGATCCCTTTATCCTGATTCAGCTTCAATTATCGGTGGCATTTACGCAACCTCGGTCTTCCTGAGCACAACTTCGACGTGCATGATCTGCTACCGATTATTCAAGCATGCGAGGAGAATGAAGGAATGCCTCGGAGGACAATTCGCATCTCCGTATTTCACCATCGCCACGCTCATCGTCGAGTCGGTGCTACCGTCCACGCTCACTGGCATTTCATTTTTCGTGTCGTTTGGGGTGACAAGCAAGGCGGGGATGACGTTCTGGTATGTGTACACGTTGATGGTGGTACGTCGTTCGAGTCCTGTTTTGTGGATCTATAAAGTTTCGGACCTAACCGGTTTGTAGTGTATATCGCCGCAGATGTTGATCCTGCGTGTGGCCGAGGGAAATGCATTTCAGACAGGCACCACCCGGGCGCCAAGATCGGCGCTAAAGTTCTCCCCGGGTGGGCCTACGTCGAATTTCAGCCGTTTCGATGCAGGAGGAGCGACAGTAATGCGTTTGGAGACGTTTCCGAGCGTGTATCCTCCAGGGTTGGTGTCGGACAAGGCGTGAGGTCCGTCCTTGGTCACAGCCTGCAGCCAGTGCCGCTCGGAAATTGGAGGTCGAAATCTTGGTCGAAGAAACTATTCAAGCCGTTGTCACGGTCGGACGTTGTTGGAATGTAAATTATGTGTATATATTGAACATATTCAAAGGCGTGGAATTACGGTCGACTCTCTTATGACACATACGTTGGATCACTTATAACCCTTCCGATCTCCATGATAACGGGGGCATGTGTTATAAGGGAGTCGACTGTACTAAGATCGGTTAGCGGCGCGCCGGGTGCCAATTCCCAACTCCCTTGATAAACATTGCTGTGTTCCACCAGGGGGTGTTAACATGTTGTTCGTCGGTTCACCCCCTTGTTACAAGACAGACCAACCAAGCCTTGCTCGTTGTACTCATGCCAGTATGTTGCCGTATAAAATATCGGTCTCCATATCACCCTCGTCCTGCCGAACAGCGGCAGCTTTTTTCACAAGTGCTAGTGATTCCCCTGCGAGTTCGGTGTGTGTGACATCAGCTTTCCTTTTCCCCCTAGTAGTTGCGGGTTTCGTGGAGCTCAACAAGGCCTCTTTGGCGTACATGTGGTATGGGAGAAACTTCATGTGCCAGAGGACGAACTGGTATGTCCAAGAGCCGTCGTGATTGCCGTTGCCAAAGCCGTCGAACCCACCAGATATATCCCAACTCATCACGATCACCGATTGCTGAAAACACACTCATCTTTAGGATAACCACAGCCGCGCTCGCTTTCTCGTTCGAGTGAGATGTCACCGGAGCTTTAATTTTGGACGTCGGATCAGTGCTTTACTGACCCGGTGACGAGACAAGTTGCATATTGCATATCACCTGCCATACGTCAAAAAATTACTGGCTGCCACAACGTTCCGTCCTTGCGACCATGTCATTCATTCCACCTGCCACGTTCTTCGAGAACACGATGTATATGGGTATAAATCTGCAAGGCATCCTGTATGGTGAGACTCAGTACTCGCGATGTACGTCGTGTGGTCTAACCGGTCCACTGTGCAAGGGATCGAGCTCGTCTTCTATTGCAAGACCATGCACATCTTTTTAGCTCGCAGAAGAAATCCTCTTCCGACCGACGCGTTTTATGCAATCTTTAGCAGTGTGATATTCTTCTTGGCTACGATGTGGATATTTGCCACTTCCTTGTTCGGTCTAAACATGTGGCTGCTGGATCGAATATATCCAGGTGGACCGATGGTGTTCATATCAGGACCTTCATCAACTGTAACCCGGTGTTTCATGCTGTCGCTGAGCGTCATTGTGCAGCAGATGTTAGATGGCCTCATGGTAAGACCAACTCAGCGGATCATATGTAGCCAGCAGATGTGAACCTTATCCGTTCCGATCCAGGTACCGCTGTCGACTCGTGTGGGGCAGCCTTCGTATCATCGTTATACCCTGCATCCTGTGGTTAGCAACTCTCGGTAACTATCATTTCTCGCTCCTCGTGGCGCCCATTTCAAGCGCGTGCCGAATCAGTCATGGGGCTCGTGGGCGTAGCTAGGTTTGGGCCCAATCCATATGACCCGATTTATATTCAATTATCGGTGGCATTTTACGCAACCTCGGTCTTCCTGAGCACAACTTCGACGTGCTTTATCTGTTATCAGTTATTTAAGCATGCGAGGAGGATGAAGGAATGCCTCGGAGGGCAATTCGCGTCTCCGTATCTCACCATCGCCACGCTCATTATCGAGTCGGTGCTACCGTCCACGCTCACTGGCATTACATTTTTTGTGTCGTTCGGGGCGAAGAGTGAGTGGGGCTGACGTTCTGGGTACGTGTACACGTTAATGATGGTACGTCGCTCGAGTCCTGTTTTGTGATCTAGAAACGGTGCTGACTGGTTTGTAGTGTATATCGCCGCAGATGTTGATCTTGCGTGCCATGACCGAGGGAAAGTCATGGCAGACAGACACGAGTATCGGTCATAAGGTTCGCTCCGGGTATTAGTGGAGCTACGTCGGGGTTGAGCCGTTTCAATGTGGGAGGCGCTGGGAGGAACGTGAGCGTGGTGGAATCACTTAGGAGAGGATGGGGAGGAGGAAGGGAAGGGAAGGGAAAACCGACCTCCGAACTAAACGGGGAAGAGGCGGCGGCGAAGGTCTGGGTGTGCAACGTGTGAGTGGCGGTGCAAGGTGGCGGCCGCGCGTATGGCGGTTTCTGGTCTCATGCATCATCCAGTAAATGATGCAAACTTTGTATTCTGCTCCATGCACTGCTCTGGATCAGACTCCGAAGCTGTGGAACTTCAAGCGACCACGGGCTTGAAAGCGCTCCAGCTGTGTACTACTTCAACCACAGGGCCTCACTTTCCCAGTCTAAGCAGCGATGACCAGTAGATCGAGCACCAGAAAAGAGCGACCACGAAATGAATCAAGGACTTCGCTGTCTAGTTCCCAGGTTGTGGGTTTCGAGGCGTAGCTGCTAGATTGCCAACTGACCTATCTGGCAGGACAGCGGGCAAACGCCCCGCGTTTCTGACCCCCGCCCCGAATGTGGAGGACAGGCGCAAGGAAACAAGGAACAACCTGGACCCGGGGACGGCTCGGAGCCACAGCATGTGCCCTCTTCTTCAGGTTCTGCAATACACACGAACGAAGAACCGGTTATTACGAGTATGAAACTCCTCTACTCAGATTGCAAAGATCGCTAATGATATGATAGGTATCCGAGCGACAGATATCGCGCTTGGCCTTAGACGGCTCCCCGCCGGCTTTTACACCGTGGTGCATCACAGTGGCCTTGAATGGAGAACCGAAAACAAACGTTCTTCAGTGAATGACGATGTCGTCGAATGGAGCGAGCCGATTCCGATGTGAGATCCCCCTTCTCCAACTGGGGTTAGCCCTGACAGAGTCTGCAGACCGTCAGATCTGTCGGCCACCGTTTCTCTTGAGGTCTATGCGTCTTTCGAATTCCAGCCCATGTTAGGTGCCGGGGAGCAGCTGCGAAAGGTAATAAGTACGGTTGAACAACTATTGGACCTCAGTACAAAAAACGCTGGTGAGTGGGACGAAGTTCTGCACAAGGGTCCGAGCACTCACACCATGGCAGCGTTGGCTGTCTTCCAAAAGGATGCGGACGTTGTATCCCCGTGTTCATCCATTTTGGTCACTGTCAGACGGAGGAAGTGCGAGAACAGTGATTCAGCGTCAAGGCTCCTTGGCCCGCATTGCGTAAGTAGGCGACTTATGTCCACACGACCCTCGTTAACCAGTGTACGTCCATAGTCAACCACAGAATCCCGAGGCGAGCTAGAAGACGCAACAAACCAAGGCCACAGCGCTCTCTCGCGTTATCGAACACACCGGGAAATTTGCGATCTGGAGCATTCTATGGAAGAGTTTGAGCGGGCGCTCAGCATTTGTCCGCCAGACCACCCTTGTCGTGCGGCTGCTCAGACAAACCTGGCGATGGCGAAATTCATCCTCTGCCAAGTCGAGGGCACGGATGCCTCCCTCGATGTCCCTCTTACCTTGTATAGCAATGCACTTGCTGCCCGTCCCGTCGGCCATGTTGACCGTCCTTCCACGCTGATTCAGCTGGCCGCGGTGCATTTCGCGCGATTCGAGAAGCGGAGGGATGGAACGGAAGGAGCACAGGCTGCGGCATTGCTGCACGAGGCAATGAAGCTCAGCTCTGCAGAGAGTCACGAGAGGCGAGCTGCGACTTTCGTGCTCCAGCTGCGTAGCGGACCTAGAACGGGCCTTGTAAAGGCGGATCCACAGCTATCGGCAGAACAGTATTCGGCCTCACGCCGAATGGACGAGGTCCCGTGGATTATCAGTGCCCAGTTGTTGCAGCACTTCGAACGGTTGGGTGATGTAGCCGACCTGCAACAGGCAATCAGACTTTTGGAGGACTTGGTCAGATCTACTTCGGTTTGGGACGAGCGGTACCGCGAAGGACTAGCGAATCTCGGTGCGGCCTTATTTTATCGATTCAGTCGCTTCGGGGAGCTGCGTGATATCGAGGACGCAATTTCGACGCAGAGGAATGTTGTTGACCTCACCCCTCATGGTCACCCTCACAAGCCTACCCGTCTTACCAACCTCGGCAACTCCTTCAAAGCTCGTTTCATTTGTCTCGGGGAGCTGAGTGACCTCGAGGATGCAATTTCGAGGCACAGAGATGCTGTTGACCTCACCCCTCATGGTCACCCTTGCAAACCTGCTTGTCTTAACAACCTCGGCAACTCCTTCCTCATGCTTTTCGAGCGGCTTGGGGAGCTGAGTGCCCTCGAGGATGCAGTTTCGACGCTGAGGGATGCTGTTGAACTCACTCCCCATGGTCACTCTGGCAACTCTGGCAATCTTAACAACCTCGGTAACGCCTTGATCACCCGTTTCGAACACCTCGGGGAGCTAAGTGACCTCGACGACGGAATTTCGAGGCACAGGGATGCGGTTGGCCTCACCCCTCATGGTGACTTCAACAAGCCTGGTCGTACTAGCAACCTCGGTATCTCCCTGTTCACTCGTTTCAAGCGCCTTGGGGAGCTGAGTGACCTTGACGACGCAATTTCGAGGCACAGGGATACTGTCAACTTCACCCCTCATGATCATCCCGCAAAACCCGCTGCTCTGAACAATCTCGGCAATTCCTTGGTCACTCGTTTCCAGTGCCTCGGGGAGCTGGGTGACCTCGAGGACGCAATTTCGACGCAGAGGAATGCTGTTGACCTCACCCCTCATCGTCACCCTCACAAGCCTGGCAATATTAGCAACCTCGGTAATGCTTTGGTCACACGTTTCCAGCGCCTCGGGGAGCTGGGTGACCTCGACGACGCAATTTCGACGCACAGGGATGCTGTTGCCCTCACCCCTCCTGGTCACCCTCACAAGCCTGCCCATCTTAACAACCTCGGCTACTCCTTCTTCACTCGTTTCGAGCGCCTCGGGAAGCTAGGTGACCTCGAAGACGCAATTTCGACGCTTAGGAATGCGGTTGACCTCACTCCTCGTGGTCACCCAGACAAAGCTGTTCGTCTTACCAACCTCGGCAACTCCTTTGTCTCACGTTTTTGCCGCCTCGGGGAGCTGGGTGACCTTGGGGAAGGAATTACGAGGCACAAGGATGCCGTTCACCTCACCCCTCATGGTCACCCCAACAAACCTACTTATCTTAACAACCTCGGCGTCGCTTTCAAAACTCGTTTCGATCGCATCGGAGAGTTGAGTGACCTGGAGCATGCAGTTTCGACGTTCAGGAAAGCTGTTGACCTTACTCCTTATGGTCACCCTGACAAACTCCCCCGTCTCAACAATCTGGGCGACTCCTTCAAAGCTCGTTTCGAGTGCCTCGGGGAGCTAGGTGACCTCGAGGGTGCAATTTCGAGACATGGGGACGCCGTTGCCCTCATCCCTTCTGGTCACCCCGACATGCCTCGCCATCTTAACAGCCTCGGCAACTCCTTCGCCACTCGTTTCGAGCGGCTCGGGGAGCGGAGTGACCTCGAAGACGCAATTTCGACTCTCAGGGATGCTGTTGAGCTCACTCCTCAAGGTCACTCGGCCAAACCTGCTCGTCTTATGGACCTCGGAAACTCCTTCGTCGCTCGTTTCGAGTGCCTTGGCGATCTGAGTTACCTCGAGCAAGCGATTTCCCTGTATTCGCATGCTGCTTCTGCCCACATCGGCCCTATTGATGTTCGATTTCATGCTTCACAGAAATGGATATCATGTGCTCGGCGTATGCGCCATCACTCTCTCCTCCATGCGTATTCTGTTGCCATTAACCTCCTTCCTGAACTCGCATGGATTGGCCTCTCTCTTAAGCGTCGTTACGCTGAACTTACGCGAGGTGCCGATGTAGTGCGGGAGGCTGCCGCTGCTGCTTTGGACTCGGGACTTCTGGAAACTGCCGTTGAATGGCTCGAGCAAGGACGCTCAATCGTTTGGGGGGAACTGTTTCAGCTTCGCAGCTCCTACGATGAGTTGTCGTCTGCCCATCCAGATCATGCCCATAGACTTCGGGAACTGTCAGCGGCATTAGAGCATGCCAGTGCCACTCGCGAAAAATCCATGTCCGCACCCTTGGAACAGAGTCGAGAGTCGTTGCAACAAGAGGCTGACAGACACCGTATGCTTGCGATCGAACGAGATCAACTGCTCCAGGAGATTCGACGCTTTCCTGGTTTCGAGCAATTCCTCCTCCACAAACAGTTCTCTCAGCTCAGAGCTTCAGCACACTCCGGACCGGTCGTTATACTCAACGCTGCCGAAAGCCGCTGCGATGCGTTGATTGTTCTCGCTAATGTCGATCATGTAGTTCATGTCCCGCTCCCCAGTTTCACTTTCCAGAGATCCACAGTTCTTCAGAACACGCTGGAGAGGTTGCTTGGTCATGCTCGTGTCGTACGGTGTGATGACAGGGAGGGGAAAATTGCGACACGAGGCTGCGTCAGCTGGGAGTCCCTCTTGTCCACCTTGTGGAACGGTGTCGTCAAACCAGTCCTGGATGCCTTGGCTTTTCCAGTACGCCATCTCATCTTCATTTGAATTCGTACCTGATCCGCTCATTCGTCTCTGAACAGACTCCTGGGGACCTATCACGCATTTTTTGGTGTCCGACGGGCCCCTTCGTGTTTCTTCCTATCCACGCGGCTGGTTTCTATGACGCCCAGCATTCGCCACCTGGGCACAAAGTGTCCGACTTTGTCATCTCGTCATACGTTCCTACTCTCAGCATTCTTGCGCCGTCACCCAATCCCGATGTGGCGCCACGCGGCGATCTCCGCCTCCTTGCTGTTCGCCAGCCACCCTCAGATGGTCTATCCCGACTTCCCGGTGTGGCCACCGAGTTGGAACACATCAGGACGGTAATCCGAAATTCACCTTCAGCACGCACCACCCTTGTGGAATCCTCTGTAGGAACGGTCGAGGAAGTACTTTCCCTGATGAAGGAGGCGGACTGGGTCCACTTTGCATGTCACGGAATCCAAGATGCCGACAGTCCGACTGAGAGTGGTCTTTGTCTCGCTGATCGACGTCGTTTGAAGATATCTGACATTATCGCTCTGTCACGTCCCCGCGGTGGGCTTGCCTTTCTCTCAGCGTGTCAGACGGCGATGGGAGACGAGGGTCTCTCCGACGAGGCCATCCATATCGCAGCAGGAATGTTGTTTGCGGGTTACGGGGGGGTCGTTGGCACGATGTGGTCGATCAGCGATAAGCTTGCGCCCGATATGGCGAGGGATGTATACAAGCAACTGTTTCGGAACGACACAAGGCCGGACTATCGGGAGGCTGCACGAGCACTGCACGGAGCTGTTGTGCGTCTTCGAGACAGTGGTAGAGCGTCTTTCGTCACATGGCTTCCGTTCATCCATGTAGGTCTTTGAATGTTTGGGTGTCTATATGTCTTCTACTGTCACGGTATTATATGCCTCGTCATGTTACACGGATGGACTGACTTGCTCGGTCACGTCTTCATATTGAAATGTATTTTATCAAGTAAAAATCGCTTCTCGTAGCCTTCGGGAAAGAGTAATAGACGGTCCCACCTCGAGAAGCCGAGCAGGCACTCGTGATTTTTCTTTCGGAGATGGCTGGACCCCACACCAGTGTATGTTATCGTCCTCCAGCCTAGAGCACGACATCGTGCACCAAAAAGTCCAACAAGAGACTAACTTATGCCCGCTCGATCGCGCCCGCCGTCACTGGGGCCGCACAAGGCATCGGCCGTACCATCGCCATCAGCGATCCCCCTCCAAACAAGGACCGCGTAAAGACCCTCTCGAACGACTCAGAGATCAGCCCAAAATGCCGTGGATCATGTGTCGCCCATCTGTGGAAGGCTTGCCTCGTGGGCGGTCGGGTCACCAGACTACCCTCGTGAAAGAAAGGTGAGTGGTTTCTCGACGGGGGTCGAATTGCTCTCTAACCGCCCCTGTTCAACGAGGGATGCCTGACGGGATTGCGTACAAGACCACCAAGCTCGGGATAAGAGGCTCGAGGCAAGCAGCAGGCGAGTTCAGGACCCTTCTATTCCACACAACTCCGACCAGCTTACGATGTGCGTTCTCGAAGCGATGGAGCTGGGAAGTCGTGGTATCGCCATGAACATATATGCACCATGCACGATTGACAGTAAGTATGTGGTATTTTCATCTCTGCCCATCCCTATGCACATGTGTGATGACTATTCGTGAAAAGAAAAGAAAAAGTGTACGGAACACGGCGTACAGAAAGGGCGCTGAACCCGCATGCGAATTGAGATCGCCCAGTATGTCGTTGAACCTTGACGGGATTCGTTTGAGCATGATCATCATTGGCGAGGACTCCGCCAACTCTGTATCTCGGTAAACCGGAGAATATTATAGGCCTGGTGTCCTACTTACCTTTGCGTCCGATGGCACATTATGTCACAGGTCAGAGTGTAAGGACTCTTACCAACTCACCATGACTCGGCTTGTTGCATAACGTTTACTACCAGCTATCCCTAGACGGAGATTAGCTATCGCTGTCGTGCTGTTACAACCGAAAGCGATGCGAAAACGGTCTCTCCTATTCCTCAAGCTATTCCAATATGTATAGGTGTCAGTGCAAATATACGATCGACGCGATGAATCAACCTACGCTC